>JAPMNP010683813.1:0-15628 GCA_029874935.1 Atherina boyeri | reverse complement strand
CCAGACATCAACAACACTCTGGATAACTAGGAAATGAGGCCCTATGTCAAAAATCCCAAAGTATCCCTTTAAAGTTAGATCAGTAATACTGCAACACAATGAGTGCATTGGATTGCTGGATTAACCATGATGCTAAAAACTGATGCTAAATATTGATCATTAAACTCCTGAATTAGAGAGCATAAATTGTTGAACTACCCCATATTAAAGAAAGCCAGTGTTATGGTGCCATTTATTTATCTTTTTAAATGGAACATCTTGAAAACAATGTTGTATCAGTAAAAGAAAAAACTCTTTTAATAAGTGGGACCTCTACCTATGAATAATGATCTATCCCATCCCTGGCTTGGCATGATTTTACTGTGAGATTCTTCATAGTGAACATTGTAATATTTTAAGTCAGCCAAATATTTTGCATCACTGTTACTATGTAACTGTTGTAACAGTGTTCTTTTTTGTTTTGTTTTTGAGAGGTACAGAAGTATATCTGTAGGCCAAGCCCTGGCTATTGTGACTGATCATTTAAAAAGAGAGATTTCAACATGTACAGCTAGTTTTGTTCGTTTTGTTTGTTTTTTTTCATTGAATAATCCCTTTTTTGTTCATTTGTTTTCTTGCATTCAAGAGTCAATCAATGCACATCATGTCTTAAAATCAGGTTTAACTAGAGCCTAATGTGAAGTACACTTTGATCTTTATTAATAAGCCTTTTTCATGTTTAACCCTTTCACTCTAATAACATCTTATAATATTCTTTTATCAACCTATGAACCACATGAACTATGATTTATTTTTAGAATTTAGTTTTGAATTGTAAATCCTAAACTCACATCTTGAATATCATCTCACCCCAAAATAGCTTAAGAGAAGTTAACTTGGAGCTGAAAGCATACCTGTTACTTAAAGGAGTACCCAACATAAAGACTTTCCTTGCAGAAAATGTTCAGAATTTCAGACTTGTGGACTCAAAAATGACCCGTTCAGTCACTTTCTAGAAACATTCTTACAGCCATGAAATTTCAGGAGATGATAAGAAGATGTAAATGATTGCTGATAGTTAGTCATGATAAAGATTTTAATTGAATAACACAACAGAAAGTTATGTACATAAATATAAAAAAAATAAACAGGGTTCTTCATTTATGGAAACTGAGACTTATAGTAGTTCCTGAGAAAGGAAAACACCAGGCAAGGATTACCAGAGGATTGCTTCATGTTACCCTGACATGGTGACACATACTTTAAACATTTTGACAACTCATCATCTACTTTACCCTGTCATACAAATCTGGCATCATATGGACTTATGTAAACAAAGAGTTTGGCAAAAGTTGCAAAATATGGGAATTTCTCAAATCATCACTTTATGGCTGAAACAAAGAAAAGAGAATGATTAGATGTGATATGATTATCTTTCATTTGTTTTCTAAGTTGTGTGTTGTACAGCGGCTATGATTATTGAATTTGTAATTTCAGATCCAGCTACATTCAAACTTTTGTAATTCCTCTGATTAATTTAAAATTTTCATCCTTCGCTTTTCCGTCAGGAGGCAATGTAAGACCAATAATAAAGTAATCTGGCTGAGGATCTCACAAAGCAAAAATACATACAGAGATATTAGGGGCCAATCCCCCCCACCCCCTTAAAGATAAACCAGGCCATGATTCAAAATCTATTTAAAATTTGACTTTGGAGAAATGAACTTAGTTCCCACATGCCACACAACAGTCATGTTTTGTCAAGTCCAGTGACTGTTACAGTAAGAGTGTATTTGCAGTAAATTACGCTGCCGTGTGCTCAGTGCATGATTTCCTAAGTTCACAATTACCATATATTATTTTCAGCAGAAATGTCTGTATGTTATTATGCTATGGAAGAGTTCAGACATGTGGAGAGACAGGTACTTTCCCACTTGTAATGTCAACATGGGCTGCCCTCTTTAACCACTGACTCACTTTCTCTCCTCCTTCCACGTGATCCCTTCTCTCACCCCCCCCCAACTCCATCTTTTTTTTTTTACTAATCACCCGTTAAATCCAAGGACATGAACAGCATGGACTTATCATATTTCTCTGACAGCCATATTAGCTTTACAAACCTACTCCACGGCTGTTGCTAAGTAACTGTTGAACCTGGGCCCATTTAGGCGTGCAATGTTTGGCATGTCACCATAGCAATGTTATGGAGAGCATGGTTAAATATTTGCAAAGGACAAGTTATTACAGGCGCAGGATGGTCAAACTCTATTCGTGAGGGTTTTTAAGGTAAAACTGGGGCAGGAGGACAGAGAAATGAAGGACATGAAAACCGAAGGAACCAATCTCAAGATATTACCTCAAATTAAATTAGTTTTTAAATCAGTTTTTAAAAGGATTAATCTTTTAAACATTATACTTCACTATCAGCAGGAGCATCAATTTCATTTCAGCATAGAGGAAACTTTAGCAGTTTTGAGGTGTCTTCTTGTTGACTAACCTTTTGTGATACTATAATGATGACTTAGCAATTTATGGCCATCAGTGGTGAGTCAGACTCTAAAAAAGTTCCCCCTAACTTCCCACCAGTTGGAGTTTTATTTGCTTGGGAAGGATCCAAATGGGATCACGATACACCAAAAATGGAAAGCAGAGTTGTATCAAGTTATATATATAATCAAACCAAAATAGCCTTTAATATTATTTTCGTATTATTATATTTTTCTTAAATGTGTACTCAAAATGTAATTCAATATGATTTATGGATTATGTTTCCTGGTGGTCACTGTATAAAAATGCACTCCGTTTACAGCTGGATAGAAAGGTTACTGCAGCTGAGGGAGACAGTCTATTTTTAACCTTTTTTTCTGTCCAGGTTCATTGTAAGCTACATGAACAGTTTACCTTGTTATGAGTGAGTTAGGATGAGGTTAGGTTACTATCCAGCAGGAATTAAGAAAGTCTTGTGAGAGATGTCAAAGATGTTTGAACCATGATAGATGTCTTATGTGTTATACAGCTAACTATACAGCTAACAGTTTTGTTTGATCAGTTGTTTGAAACACACATGTTGAAATAAGGGTTTAGATGAGACATGACATTTTATCAACAAACACAATTCCTTGTCATTAACCTTTTAATTTCACTTATAATATTGTTATCACAGTGTATTTTCATTGAGGATTATTTCAATTTCAGCAACCATATGGTGGCAATGGGATTTGATTAAATACCATTCTGTTTGTCTGTTTCCTTGTAATGTAAAACTGCATTAGCTCAATATACCAAGATCAATTTCTGAAGATTAAATGACACTGTAAATCTGTAAAACAACTTGCAGCAGCTCAAAAAATAAAGTAATTTTTTTACATTTTACTGTTTTTAGAATTATTGAAACAAATGTTCAATCAATAAATCTAGTCTTTAAAATTCATAGTAAAAGGTTTTGCTACTAGATTATTGTTTACATAAGCAAACTGTTTTTGAGTGTACCCTGTGTATCATATTTTTACTTGTCCTTTGATATAAAGGATAGATAATATTAATACTGATATACTTGCAATAATGAAAAGAAAACAATAAACTTTCACACTTTTATTTACTACTCCTGCTTTATCCCTGAAGGGACTTGGGATGTATGTCTGCCATCTTTGGGTGAGATATTGGGTACACCCTGGATAGGTCATCAGTCCATTACAGGCCAACACAAAATACAGAAAATCACAAATATTCACACAGACCGTTTATTTACGATCAACAACTGGCCTATTAACTGATTCCAAGCGGAAGCAGCATACTTAAATGCCTCTTTTCCCAGTTCCTAGTATGGGCTCTGGAAAAAAATAACAGGAATAAGTCGTGGGAACAATGACAATTACTTCCTGTAAAACATGAGACACTGAGATATATATATTGTTCTTTAAGTTAAAGATAAGAAACCCCATCAGAACTAACAACGACATTAGAGTGCTATTATTATCTGATGAATTTAGTTTTAGTATTAATCTACTGGTGATGCAGATTTAATAAACTAGAATTCACCGATTAAGAGGTCAAGATTATCTAATCGGAAATTAATGAAAAATTAATTAAAGTGTACGCAAGTTTTTTTAAGCCGCCAATGTTCAATTATTTATAAAAGCAGATACTGTATGTGGATGAGGATGAACACAAGCCCTGTGGTTAGTGATCCAAATATACAGCTGAATCAGAGAAGACAGTCAAAGTGCATTCAGAAAAGGTATTGGAATAATTCGTATAATCTTTATTTAACCCTCACAGTTAAACATCGTTTACTATCCTTCATCGATATTACTATATGGAAAACGAAATTGTGTGTCATGACCATTTACTGTTATCCAACTGAATTCAAATAAATTCAATTTGTCCTTGTTCGGCAATTTCTATAATCATTAAAGAGGCTACATGCAGTTTCCTGAAATTTCAACTCGTGTCTGACACCCTTGGCCGAAAAACAGAACTGCACCTCCTTTCTGCTCGTTCTCGCAGCACGCGCTCGTAGTCTGACGTGGAGTTTCTGTTGGTGTCTGAGTTGTGCTGGGTCCCTCTGTGTATTCTCACAATCCATTGCGATGAAATATACACTCTGCTTGTGAGTTTAGGCTTTTTGTTTACTACCGGTAGCGGCAGCTTATCTGAAACTTTTAACATGAACGCGCTTGACGTCACATCCGCAGACACAGCGCACAAAAATTCGTACCTGATAGAAACAAGGAAAAATTGTTAACAGGCTTATAGGTGCACCCGCGGTGAGCCGACAAGGTGTCAGTATGCTCATCAGAAGATGTTTGAGTCATAAAAGGTCACATAAAAAGTCTAATGATACGTTTATTTTGGGAAAAACTTTGCATGTAGCCTCTTTAATACTAGAGATAATGTTCCATTTCAGTCTGCTGAAAGTTATTTAGTTTCATAGTGCAAAATAATAACAATCTGTAGTTTCATCTGAAAAAAGGGGTCTCTATTTGTAATCTAGTGTTATCTACTGATACTGAATTACTGAGTGTGTGGTTTAATTGCCTTTCTCCACATGTCTTAAATGAGAAAAAGTCACTCAGAACAATATCCTTTTTCTTGTTTAAGATTTTAAAGAACTGTGATAAATAATTCCACATATTCTGTTAAATATTTTGTTGTTGTTGTTTGTTTTTCCCTCCTATGGATTAGTAATTGTCTTTAGATATTTTACCTCTACTACTACAGATTTTTCCCACAGTCAGTTAATACTGGCACAGCACTTGTGTGATCATGTCCAAACAGGTTTCAAGACTTTACAGTGTGCACACTGGCACGTTTCCGAAGAAAAGAAAAAAAAACAGTGGAAAACTTTGCATTAAGCATTCACTCATTTAGTCACCAACGAAAAATACACACACAGCAACCTTAAGCCACCATCAGCAGGAATGCTCTTTTATGCTTGTGTTTTTGTGTGTGTGTAAGTGCTCCTCCCTGTTAGAAAAACTCTTCATACAACTGTGGTAAGAGAGAACAGAAACCAGTGGCGCAAACCACACTAACATGGAAACATAAAAAACACATACACATATAAATGAATGTCATTGCAACCATTTTGCTTCCCATGAATCTGTGCCGGTTTACTCGCCTGCACAGGAGGAAAAGTCTGTGAGGATGGGAACCATTTTTTCCACTCACCCTGTAGACCAGCTCATAAATGCTGTCAGGTTTATATTCAGTTAAGTTATTTATACCCAGCTGCAGATATTAATAGTTGAACATGAGAGGCCTGTTTGGCTTCGGTCATATTGTCAGTCTGTCTATTTGTCTGAGCTGAAAGCTTGTAAGTAGTGATAATGGCACCAAATTCAAGGTTCTTCTTATATCAATTCAAAACATTGAAAAAGAAAAACCTCTAATGTACTTTTTTGTACCATTTAAAAAATGAAAAGCAATATTATAAAACAGGAATAGACAACTGTGGCATTACTACAAAAAAAGACAAGCTAGGTGAAAATGAGCTTTATTGGATCAAGTTTATGATCAACCGCTTAAAGCACTGCGATGGAAAATACTCTGTATTAAAATTCATATTCCACTTGAACTAATAAGATGGATAAAATCTCACGCAGCTGTGATGTGATGATACTTCTGACAGTAAGTCCAGTTGAAACTTGATTCATATCTCAATGTTTCTTGAAGCAGAAGTGGGAACTTCATTTGTGCTTAATTATAATATTCTGTAACTTCCCTTGTCGACATTTATCTTTTTTTTTATCTATGTTTATGTTAGATTTAGTTCAAAGGAGCAGGATTATGTTATTTATGAAAAATACTGACTAAATGCAAAACAAAAGATAAACTTGTAAATTAAGCCATGTAGTTCCCTAAACCTGCACTTACAAAAGTCAAATACTTAATTATTGAATTATAACAGGAACTTGTACTTCTACTATTTTTTATCTATTTACTGTAAATTAAGTAATTGAATGCTTTTTAAGTGAAAATACAGGACCTAATCACTTTGACACAGCTGAGTTTACTTTTATCTTTTCTTTTAAGTAGTCAAGATTACCACGTATATCAAGATGATTTCTACACTCGCATGACATTATTAGAGAGCATATGTTCATTGTCAGCACTGATGTGGCACATGCACGGTGGTGACACATACAATAACAGTAAAATGAATAATCAACTTCATCTCTGTCAGGTGAGAGAAGTTCATAGAAACAAAACAGAAGCTGTTTGATGAATTTGCGCTCATCAGATGATGCGTTCAATGTCAGGTGGTTTACTGAACTTTAACCAAGATGTGCTGGTAAGTCGAATGATTTCATTTGGAGTGAGGAAAAGGCAACAGGAAAATAATTACAACTTCATGCACTTCATAACCTACAACATATCTCACAACAGATGCTAATCCAACATTGTTAACAGACCACTGTGTAAGGGGGCTTCCACACTCCTCTGAACTCCCATGAGAAGGAAAACAAAAAAACACAACAATCCACTTTGAAATCATTATTGATATATTCCTGGTAAAGATGTCAGTTTTATTTGTAAAGATTGTGTGTCATTTGAATTTTTAGAGTGACAGCCTTGTTTCCATTGTGGGCCATTATGTCAAAAGTGGGACATGTTCCATGAAAACAACCTAAACGAAATGTGTGAAGTCATCTGACCGGAATCACTTGTCATTCAGCTCAGGAAAAAAACTTAGTAAATAGTATGAATATGTGTACAGTGTCACAATCCTAATATGATGTTACAAAATATATAGAGTTAAATGATAATTAAAGTCACAACATCAACAGTGTGAAACAAACTCTGCCGTTACTGTTTGTTTTTACGCATATCTTGTTTGTATCTCAAAGGTTTCTCCCTTCAACTGATCAATACCTCTATCTGCCGAGTCACTGTTAGAGCTGTTGTAATTATGACTCAAACCAGGGGCTATAAGGGGAAATATATGTATTCTGGTAAATAAGAACGTACAGTAATATATTTTCTCCACCCTGTGGGTAAAAACACTGAAACTATACATTGTGCGAATCGGGACGAGATGATTTATGATATTTCCTGTAAAGGTACTATTAGTCATTGGAAGGTACGTGGCCATATGCTGTAAACATATCATTATGAGCTTATGTGTGTGTTTTTGACATTTATACTGAGAATATCTGCTTGTAAATTTGGGTTGTTTTTTTTTTTTTTCCAAAAAGGTCAACAAATACCCTTCTTTGCCACTTTACTACTTAGTGTTTAAAATTTTGATGTCTCTCAAAGAGTTGAATAACTGCAGGAAGCCTTTAATCATTTGTATATATGTGCAGAAAAAGATTATAAACAGCTGTAGACACCTCCAGGCTTCGATCTGGAGAGCTATGTAAATAAGCCACTTTGCTTTCACATGCCTATGAAACTGAAACATTTCACACAGCTGACTAAAAATACATAGTTTTCTTTCTTCTTCCTCTCTCTTTTTTTTTCTTTTTTTCTTTGGGGGCGTTGCTATGACTTGCACACCCTCCACCCATCTGTGACCTCATCAACTGAAATTTGATGCAGAGGGAGGGTCATCCGGGAACATAAGCTACTGGGAACCTCAGCCAAAGCCTGGGTGGAGGGGACGGAGACGTATATAAGTACTTCGCTGTTCCTCACAGAGTTAATAAACGTCTGGACACAGGTATCCAACAGTGAACCGTGGATCAGAACTGAATTTTCTTCTTGTGGTCAAAGAGATCCAGCATGTCCGAAATGCTTGACAACATTTTCACAGAGGTGAGTCAAAATATTCAGATTTATTTAATCCTATTTTTATTCATTTGAAGTTCATTAAATTAGAGAAACTCGAGCTTTGTCGCTCACTCTACAAAGTGTTTACTTTGACTTTAGTATGAGAGGGTTTCCTCATTTTACAATCGGATAAGAAAAACAGAGCTGTTTGTTTCTTAAAATCCAAAGATCCATTTTCAGGTGATTAATGCAGAGTCAAAGAACTGCTAATCCACATTTGTACAAATAACTACAATCTAAAGCAGATTAGATTCTAGATCATTTCTCAAAAATCCAATTACTTCAGAAAAGTTTACATTTTCTTTACGAAATCAAAACATATGTCGTGAATTATAAACTTTTTCTGGTGAAAGGTTCTAACTTAGAAGAATATCTGTAATAGAAGTTAGCTTATTATCTACATTTGACATATATTTATATTGTGTTTCTCAATAAGTCTCTATGTGCTTAACGAATATTCTTTCTTCTTTTACAGAACTTTCCAAATTTGTCGATCAATGATGCCTTGCTCGCGACTCATTATCAACTCAAAGCCCCGGGGCAGAATCGGTTGAACCGATCAGCCTCCTTCTTTTCTCCCTCCTGCCACTCTGCCTCTTCAAGCCTCAGTGTGAGCACTGAGCATGTCAATAGCGACGACAGTGGTAGCTCTCCCTGGTCGTCAAACATCTGGGGCCAAACCCCCGTCTCCAACCAAAAGCAGCTCCCTTTCCGACCTGACCGCTCCATGAGCCTGACAGAGTCCACCAGCAGCCTGCTCTCCTCCTTTGGACAGCTGAAGAACCTGGATCTGTTTTCCCAGAGCCCTGTGACTACTGTGGCTCCCCCACCAGGGTTCCCTCCCTCATCTAACCTTCCACCTCAAACTCCACCAGCTCTGTCCTCTAACCGTTACAAGACTGAGCTGTGCCGTGGCTTCCAGGAAACTGGCAGTTGCAAGTATGGCACTAAGTGTCAGTTTGCCCATGGTGAGGCAGAGCTGCGAGGATTGTTCCGTCACCCTAAGTACAAGACAGAGCCTTGCAGAACCTTCTACAACTTTGGTTACTGTCCTTATGGCTCACGCTGCCACTTCATCCATGAAGAGAAAATCAGTGGAGGTCTGCTGCCATCTGACAAATTCCAGAGGCAACCAACACCCACGGCAATCAGTGCTAACAACCCACGCCACCAGCTTCGACAGAGTCTCAGCTTTGCTGGGTTTATGGGCTCTTCACGCAGCTCATCTCCTCCATCATTCCCTTCTGCCTTCAATGATCCCAACCTGGGGTTCAGCCGTGCTCCCTCTGTTTCCCCACCGCCTGCTGATCTCCTCTCCCCAGTGTTTGGCGACTCCATGTCACGGGAAGCAACAGCATTCCAGTTTAGCAATCATCAGACCCGTGCCAGCACTGGAGACATCCACAACATTCCTCTCATCTTGGAACCAAAGGCTTCGTGCTGTGTGTGTGGCCATGGAAATAACTTTAACAGCAACAACAGCAAAATCTTCTCCAACATGGAGGATGGGCCACAGCAGGAGAGTACTGTGGTGTTTCCTGGTGTCGGGATCCATGGAGGGTTCGTGAAGCCTCCTGGGCTGCAGCGTTTCTCCTCTGAGGACTCCCTGGAAGACAGCTACAGCAGCAGCAGCTCCAGTGGAAGTGAGTCTCCAACGTTTGATGCATCCGCCACCAAGAGGCTCACCGTGTTTGAGCGTCTGTCCCTGTCTGACTAAATGGATCCAAAGGGAAAAAACAGAGAAGCAACACTCAAGAGACTTTTCTGTTTCTGGACTTTCTTCAAAACTATTCTTCAGAACAAGATGACACAATAACACTTAAGATCTTTGTAAAAATCTAACTTATCTTTCACAAACTACTTACACTGAGATGATTTTAGTACCCAAATGTTATCGGACTCTATTTTTGTACTTACAAATGTTGTGTAGCTTATTAGACCTTTGTATGTGGTCTTCCGTAAGAATTACCTCCTCTGCAGGTCTTGACATGACCAGACCATTGTCTGGTTTATCGTTATCACAGATCTTTAGTGATCAAAATGGCTTATCTTTAGTAATAATTATTAATGCCTCTGCCTTAAAGATTTTCCCTGCCTTATAGGCTATTCATTCTCTGTGCCACAAACAGTATGTCTGATTCAGTAGCCTTAATCAGTGAGACATGACATGTGTCTATGATATGCACTTTACAGCTAATTTAAATGGGAGAAAATCCCAGTAGCATTCAACCAAAGCTTCATCTTTCACTCGGCTATGTGTGTATGTATGTGATTGTATGCATGTTTGTATGTGTGTATGCATGTGAGAGTGTTTGCGACCCAGGGTGCTAGCAAATATTGCAGAACGCTGAAGTATTGAAGTGTGCTCATTGATTTGAATATCTGTGTCCCGGCACACTTGATGAGATCACAAATTTGTAAAACGTTCTGTTATATTTGCAGTAAATTGCACTCGTTTTTGTTTTGTTTGTTTGTTTTTTTTTGTTTGTTTTCTTTGCCCCGTTTGTTGGACAGCCTGGTTCAGGGAACACCGCAGTATTCCATTTGGCTATTGGTTGCTTTGTGTTGTTTAACTTAAACTAATATATTTATTATATTTATTTGTGTTTAAATAAGAAAGAAATGTGTTTTGTACTTTATTTATGAAAAAATGTTTCAAACTTTGTGAAATACCAATGTGAGAAAAAATTGCAAAAAAGAGAATCTTATATTTTTAATTGCCTGAAAGGGACAAAAATAAATTACTGAATAAAAGAAAACTGATTGTATCCCTGTTAACTTGTGTTATCGAGTGAAACTTTGACCCTTGTCTTGCACATAACTTGAAAAGTTAAAGAATACAAACTACTTTAAATCTTCACATATGCCTCAGCCATAATATCCTTAAGATGTAGACGCAGACATTTTGACCTGGGAAAGCACAAGTGTACCCATGATCACTCAGTCCCAGTCAGCCAAGACACATGAAGAAATGCAGGACATCCCTAGAAGAGGGCAGCCATGTTAAAAAGTTAAATGTCTGCTAAGAAAAGGGCTTGTTAGAGGGAAACATGATGTAAACAGTGACTGGTTCCAAGCAAAGTGAGAAATTAGTCTTTCAAGAACACGATTAACATTTTTGCAAATATCCCCCAATATTTCAGGGAATTGTCGAAAAACCATCCCTATAATGTTTAAATTAACCTGATTTCACCAGAAGGTTATGATTTCAAAAAGTCATTTAAAAAGTCATACGGCAGCTTTATTCAACGTATAAGACTTTGAATATAGCGATTTAATTATTCTTTAGCGCAACTAGAAATATGAATGATAATCTATTACATTTAGAACTCTGTTCTGTTTCCATTTCCCTCAGCTGTGTTTTGTGGCAAACAGTGTCTTTGTTGTGTACACAGTAGATCACCTCACTTATATACTGCAACACACAGCTGTTAATTTCAAGGTAGGCAATACTTTCTGCGCAAACACATTCATAAAGAGCAGGAACCAGTGTTAAGATTTCACAAGCTCTGGGACTGAGAAATCAAAGAGTTACGCAAATTCCGGAAACTCGTTCGTTGACCTTTGTCATCATATTTTAATAGTTGAGCAAGGCTGATTACAGTCTCCAAGGAAATCAGCAAACAAAAGGAGATCATTTGAAAGGAAAGAAAGAAAAAGAAAAAAAACCTCACTGAATAAATAAACACTAGGAAATCTGGGAGCTGGAGAACAGCTTCCAAGTTTTCCAAGGATGGGCTCTTGCTGACCTAAACAACTTATAATTGAGTATACTATGCAGTTTTGTGGTCTAAAATAAAAGGGGGAGGGGTGGGGGTCATCCCTCCTCATGGAATCCACAGATGGTTCACAGCTGAAAATAGTTACTGATCTTCCTCATCCAACTCGTGTGGCTGAGCATGACTATAACAATGGGGCCTATGAGGAAATCTCCAAAATACTGCTCATAAAGTTGATGTATTATAAAAGACTCACTTTAAATTGCTGCCAAAAACTGCATTCACAAAATAGCACATCATTTGAATTATTTCAGAAAACACTTAAAGCATGCTTACTGGCATCTCCTCTAACACACTGAGGAAAGTAACTGGGTTACACAACATGCCATTTTCAGGGAAAATTGCCCGCTCCTGTCATTTCCAGCTTTCAACCATTTTGATTTATCCTTTCTATGTCATGAGCTGAATGTTCTTTGGATTGTGTAAGACATATTTTGAAGTTAAGCAGAAGTTAACAAAAACACTCTGTTGCAATTTCCACTTCATACTCCCGGTGAGACATTGCTGCATGCCACCACCCTCACAGTTGGAGCAAAACTGGAAAAAGGGATGATGTTGAATTGGTCTAAAATAGTCTGAGACATTTTCTGTGTGACATTTGGAACTGTCAAATTTCTTCAACAATGACTATACAACAACTATGACAATGACTAACCATTGATGTGCATAATCACAGCTATGTTGTTTACATTCTTGACCAAAACTTGGTGATAACTGCTACACAGTGCAGTTTGTGGAGATAAAAGCCATGCTGGAAGTCTGTGGAAAACCTTTTGAATGAGATTTCTGAAGAATGTGGGGGTTTTGGAACCTCAGAGCCTGATAAATGGGTTTAGAAAGTTGCTTCCCACATTTGGGAGTAGGCATATTTCCTTCTGTCACTTTGAAACAACGTAAAAGAAAGAAGTATCTGGTGTTAAACCTCTGCTGTTTGATACTGTTCATAGAAACTTGTGTAAGTTCTTTCATGCTAGTTTTAGCACAGTCACATGGCCCATATCCATTTCTATACAAAGTCTGTTGTGGTTTGTTTGTGGCGAAAATACATTCCTATCCCAACCAGAGGGATAATGTGATAATGTAAATGGGCAGCTTCAGTAAATTGAAAATGCATATTTGTTAAACTTCTTTGCAGCTAAGCTCCCTTTAGACACTGAACGTGAAAAGAAAATGCAATTCCAGTTCCAAAAAAGTTGGGACACTATAAAACTTAAATAGAAACAGAATTTAATGATTTCTAAATCTCATAAACCCATATTCCATTCCCATATTTTAAATAACATAACAACATATCAGATGTTGAAACTGACACAGTTGCAATTTCATGGAAAATACTGCATTAGCTCATTTTGTATTTGATGGCAGCAGTCAAATACAAAATAACTTAAAACTGGTGCAACAAAAGGCTGGAAAAGTAATTAAAGGTGGTACAGAGGATTTTCCAGGTCTGCGACAGTTAGATTAATTTTCAGATGATGCATGCACATGAGACCGCCTCCTCCCCCGCCTATCCTCCAATGAAACGCCTCCCTCTACTACACAAAAAAACTAGAGAAGTTGATTGACGTGCCAACGACAAATATTAAACTATCCAGGGTCGTTTTCTATTGGCTACTGTTTTTTGGGGCCCACCATGTCCACACTTTATATTTCTTTTTACTTTTTAGTTTTTTTGTTTTTCATAAGTACAGGGCTGCTACATATCTATCTAGAAGGTTTTAACAAAGATTAAAATTTTGTTCAAAATGAAAAATCCTCTGTACCACCTTTAACATAAATAAAACACAACAGCAGAAAAAGCTACAAGACAATGACTGGAAAAGAAAAGGTCTTGCAATAGTCCAAAGTCCAGACCTTAATCCATTTTAAATACTGTGGTGGGATCTTAAGACAGCTGTGCATCATGAGAAAATGAACTGGATTGTTGTAAATCTGTTGTAAAGAAGAGTGGACCAAAATTCCTCTGCACTGATGTTGAAAACAGATATCACACAGAAAACAAGTTCTGCAGGTTACTGATAGTAAAGATAACTTAACCAGCTATTGAATCATGGGGTGTAGCATTACAGATCCTTGCATTGTGGCCTGGGTGTCCTAAATAATTACACTATAATAAGTCTTGTGTTGTTCATGTGAGTTGGTATTTACCTAAACTTTGTCAGGACCACATGTAACACCTCAGAACTGCAAGGGTGTATTTTTATTTATATGTGACTGCAAGGATGGTCACATAGAAGTGTATCCGGATGTGAGTGTGGGGATTTTCCCCCACCACTGAAGGGGTGAAAACACATGATATGATAATGACTTAAACGTGAACCATATTCACTTTTACTTTTTGTCATATCACATCCCTCTTCATGTTTTTTCTGATCAGTTACATTCAAATTTGAAACTAAATGTAATAAAAGAAAATACAATTTCTATTTTATTCTCCTTTATAACAGTATCCCTCACTTAGTAGCTAACCTAATCATCTACTAGACAATTCCTCTGTGTTTTTTTTTAATGATACACTTTTCATATCAGTTCAGTTCAGTTCAGTTTATTTTGTTTCAGTCACACAAAATATGTTTTACATTTTTTCATACAATCAATACTCAATTCATGTGAAACCAAAACAGGCAAAAGCTGGTTTGCCTTATTTAACCTTTTAACTCAATATAAGTTACCTTGCATTCTGCAATAGGAACAAGTATACATATATATTTTGCTGCACAGTCTATATTGACTTGTTCAAATGTTATCAAATTTAAAGGTTGGATATGGTATTTGAACATGACAGCGACATCTAGTGTGTCAGGTTGTAGATACAACAATACACAAATAATTCAAGCCGCTGTGTCGCCAATTTCGATGCCGATACGTCAAGTGACCAGCCAACACCGTGTCCAGTGACGAATCTATTGTAGAGGAGTTTAACTGGCAGCTAACGTTAGCCAAGTTAGCAAGTGAGTTAGCTTACCGATCCAGGGGGAATGTAGTTTCAGTGTGTGTTTTGATGCCGTGGAATTTTCGTATGTGTGTCAATCTAGTGTAGGCTTCACCTAAATTTACTCTAGTTTCTGCTCTTCTCCGGTCACTCCTCTCCTGAGACAGATAACAATCTCTCCAGGGCTCTGAAGCAGCTGCTTGACTTGCAGACTGCTGCATTTTTCCCAGTGCTAGTCTAGCTGTGCCGAACATAATGTTGGAACATTCAATAACCCGAAATGATGGCCAGTTTTGGCTGATAAATGTAAATATAACGGTATTGTCGTGCCCGTTAAAATTTTACATTTTATTTGATTTTAATTCAAATATAATTTTTCAAGGAAATGCTGTACTTTCATTCTGCCCCCCTCTAAACGCCCCGTGGAGGTATCGTTTTGTTTTTTTTTAAATATAGCTTTTTATTAAAGAGGCTAAATGTAGCTTTTTTCCCAAAATAAACGTATCATTAGCCTTTTTATGTGACAATTTATGACTCAAACATCTTCTGATGACCATATTGACACCCTGTCGGCTCACTGCGGGTGCCCCTATAAGCCTGGAGCGGATTTTTCCTTGTTTCTATCGGGTACGAATTTTTGCGCGCTGTGTCTGCGGATGTGACG
>JAPMNP010683794.1:0-10439 GCA_029874935.1 Atherina boyeri | reverse complement strand
ATAACAAAAAAAGAGTGCAAGGTAGAGACAAGAAACCCGAAAGGGCTTATACAGGGTCTCTACCTATATTAAACTTTCCAAGTTATATTAATATCTGATAAATCTTATCTGATAAATCAATGATTAAAAAACAACAACTTCTAACTCTTGTAAAGTCATATGTGCCATAACTCTTCCAAGAATATTGTTACTAAAGGAGTAAATCTAATGCCCTGTAAGGCCAACAAGGTACTGCAGACCCACTGAACCAGCTCAGTCAGTAATCCCCTTAATGTGTCATTCTCCTTAAAGAGCCTTTTCTGTAAAACTAGATTTTTCTCTTTTTTTCTTTCTTTCTGTTTAAAAGGCTCATTTCCAATCATCAGATTTGTGTGTGTGTGTGTGTGAGGGAGGGAGGGAGATATCAGAATCTGGTTCGCTTAATGTCATCTTGTATTAAGTATACTCCTGAAATGAAGCATATCCGTGGGCTGTTGTAAACTGGGGGAATAAATGTTTTCCTACTGAAAAGAATAAGCTTTGTTCTTGGTGATGACTCATTAAGACTTTATAGTTTCACCTATCAATCATTTAAAAAGTGCTATACACTTGCATCCTTCAGCAAATTCAAAGAAACCTTTGTAGTTTGTGAACATGCGACTGCAGATGCACAAGACTGAAATCAAGGGAAAACCGCTCAGTTTGGATTCTTTTGTGGTAGGTGAACTCGTAGTTAAGTTCCCCATTAACCAAGATGGTCCGACAGGTTCTGCCTCTGATTGGGCGACATCACTGCACTGCACGTCAAAGTTAACTTATCACCCAGGGAAGTCAATCCATTGAAGCACAGCTCAGTTACCAAACCAGCGTGATAAGCACACGCCTTGCTTGTTCATGAACTGCTGTGTGTACGTTTAAATATAAATAGACCTCTTTGTGAAGGTGTTCACCGTGTGTGTATTTTGCATGCATGTGCCATAAAAAGACAGGAATGCATTGTGAGGGAACAAAGTGCAGTCACAAGGGAGGATTGTCGTCGTGCGACGTTGCGATGGCTTTTCAAACCTCTTGAGAGTATCTGCCAGCTTCTGCTGTCAAACAAGTCTCAGATCAAAAACATTTGGAGCTGAATCACAGCAGTGGGAATGTGTGTTGAAGGTATTGCTTAAATGGCCTCACACAGTGGTGTTATCCAAAGGAAATGTGCCGGCTGTCAGGTTCACAATGTAGGTATAAAGGTTTCTACAGGATGTGGTTTCTCAACTAACGTGCCCTCAGTCTGTGACATCCTATTTAAACATTTTCCACTGAGCTGCAGTTTGTGTTTTTAACTATTTGCATTGTACAGATGTGGTCTTTTGTAACATTAGAAGTCACTTTTGCCACGCCATATGAAAACATCTATAAAAACATGCACAATGACGGCAAAAGAAATAATTTGCAAAATTTCAAAGTAGACAGTAGATAAATGTTCTCTGCAATCAGCAAGAAAATTGCAGAGAAGAGGTTAAATCTCAAAATGAGATTTAACCTAATTTAAGCAAACAGCTGTTTTTAGAGATTCGAAGGCCGTATGTAGGAATGGCAGTCAGGTTAAGAAATGGAAAAAGAAAACATGCTGTAGGTATATGTCGTTTATAATATCTAGAGACGAGGTCAGGAGTTTGAAATCAGGAAGAACCACCCTCTGACCCACTTCTGCTGGCTGTCTTTGGAGCACATCAACTGTATGGGTCCTAAATAGGAGAAAGTGAGTGGGAGGTTATGTTGGAGTTACTGTATATCTTTCGTAGCAGCTGGAATCTGCTTTGAAAAGTCATTTCCCGTAATCCCCTTCTCGGCCTCCTCCCACCACATGTGGGTTTGTGTTAATGGTTTCTGTGGAATTCTAAGTGCATGGGGTCCACAGGGAGATTTATTCTCAAACCATACCCGTGTAACCCAAATTTCCGAAGGATAATGAAGAAAAAAAACGATGAGATCCTTTTTTCTGCTACTGTTTGATTGAAATTTAGGGATGTAACTCATAATGGCAAGTCCTTATTTTACTATCCTTTTATACTCTCCCATGTCTTGTCATCGTCATCATCATAATCATCATCAGTCAGACCTGTCTGTCACCACCCACAGACGCTCAAGCTTACAAACTTCCTTGAGTTTAGTCTCCTCCTTTACTGTTAGGTCACTATGGGGACGTTGTTATGATGAATGCCATCCAGGGACCAATCAGCAACTAGTGGTGTGATTGTTCAACTCCTCCCATGCCTATTGTCTTAAAGAGATAGTCTGATAGTGTCCCCAGCCTCCAGGCCACAGGAGAGACCGGTGGCTTGAGAAGTGATGGAGGAAGAAGCACACTCATAGAGGAGAACAAGCAGTATCTAAACTAACTTTCATTGGGACTTGGGTGTGAAAGCTCCGAGCTTGAAATAGGCCTCAGTCTGCCCTGATAAAACTACCTCTCCATACTTGAACATGTATATACCTTATTCAATCTTTGTTTTAAAAAATCTTCAATGTAGTTTTGGAAAATTTGGAATTGCTTATGTATCATGGGGCATATCAAGTATGTGACTAACTGCTCATCCTCTTTTGAAATACTGTATATTGCCCCATATCCTAAGCCAGGGAACCACAGTGTTCATGTTGTAATCTCCTCTGAGTGAAATGACAAGTAAAAATGGTGGTTTTCAAACTGTCTTTTATCTGAACTTCCTTGGCGCCCAATGGTTGCTTTTTTTCAGTGTGTTGTTTTCAGTCAAACATTTACTTCACAGGATATCAGTTGTATGTGTGTGTTGGCAAAAGCTTGTATTACTACACGGTGCTCTTGATCAGCAAGGTGTAACGTGAGCTGTAAATGCTGATAAGGTCAGACCTTGTGCATATCCTTTGTGTGCGTTAGCTTACCCTCTTGTGACACTGTAATGTCTTCATGAACAGATGCAGCCTTCACATGCAGCTCGACACAGTTTAAATGTGGAAACGGGAGATGTGTCACCCGCAGGTGGATTTGTGATGGAACTGATGATTGTGGTGATGGAACCGATGAACTACCTGAAACCTGTGGTATGTCATAAAGACATAAAGTTTTACTGTACTTTATCACAAGCCTTATCTATCTGTTGATATGTGAAATTAATCTTTCTTCCTGTTTCTCACATCAGCGGCCAAAACCTGCTTGCAGTCACAGTTTAACTGTGGCGCTCCCATGAACCAGTGCATACCAGGAAGCTGGCACTGCGACGGCAAAGCTGACTGCAGCAATGGGGCTGATGAGAAAAACTGCGGTAAGTATCTCATCTGAGTAGGAGTTCTTCTCTCTGTAAGAAACAGGAAATGGTTACATCATATGTAAACACTGCAATCAGTAAAACGTTTATAATTAAAAGATTGAAAGTGTCCAGCAAGAAGTATTTTTTGTTGAAATCAAGATACGATTAACTTTATTGATGTTTTAGGGGTAAATTAACAGAAGTTGAAGAACAGATGGAAGCAATATTCAAAAACTTTATGATATACAAGTAATCACTCTCTCTTCCCCTCTTGCTGACCCACAGCTGCAAAGCAGTGCAAAGATGGCGAGTTTCGTTGCACCAATGGCCAGTGTATATCCTCCTCCTTTGTTTGTGACAACGACAACGACTGCTCCGATGGGTCAGACGAGGCTTCCTGCACAAAACCCACCTGCAACTCTCGGTCCTTCCAGTGCAACAACTCTGTGTGTGTGCCAGCTCTATGGAAATGCGACGGAGACAAGGACTGTATGGATGGATCTGACGAGTGGCCGGAAAACTGTGGGGGGAAGGAGCCGAGCAGGAAGCAGCCGCGATGTGGTGTCCACGAGTTTGAGTGTGCAAGCGGGCAGTGTATCCACAACAGCTGGCGGTGTGATGGAGGCATTGACTGCCACGATAGATCGGATGAGTTCAACTGCAGTAAGTTGTTTTAAAAACGTTCTTCTTTGTAGCATTTTTCTTGGAGACATTTTTCCCCCTTTCACCTTTACATATCTTCAAAGATCCCACATAAACCATGTCAGATTTGATCCATTTCTTTCTTTTTCTTTTTCTAGGTCACCCTACTTGTCGCCAAGATGAGTTCCAGTGCTTAGACGGCACTTGTATCCACGGAAGCCTCCAGTGTGACTCAAAGCATAACTGCAGAGATGGCAGTGATGAGAATGGCTGCATCACAGGTGACTCTCTTGACCCAAAATAGTTTAACCTGCCAACTTCACTGCATGCAGCAGCAAATATTTTCCATCTTAAAGCTGTTGGAAAGTCTTAAGGTCTTTGCTCAGTAGTCTCACATGATTAGATTCCTTTCCAATTTATAATCCCGTGGTGTGTTTCCACAGATAATGCATGTGAGGGCCCAGCCATGTTCAAGTGTCGGAGTGGGGAGTGCATCAGCATGGACAGAGTGTGCGACAAGCGGCGAGACTGCGGAGACTGGTCCGATGAGCCTATTCTCGAGTGTGGTGAGTAATGTCCTGATTAAACATCAGCAGATGACTTGCTACCAAGTCAGCCGGATTTTTTTTAAAAAGAAGATATTTTAGTGTATTTGAATTCTTTTTAAAGGGTTTTTTGTGCATTTTAGTCTTTTAATTACTTTTAGTGTATTTCAGTCTTTTAAGTTGTTTTTAGTCTTGTAATTTTTTTTAGTGTGTGTCTTCATCTTTTAATTTCTTTTAGTTTCTTTTAGTTTTTAGAAGTCTTTAGTATATTTCAGACATATTAGTGAATTTTTTTCTCAAGTCTTTCCATCTCTTTTGGAATGCAGAATTTCTGACTGCATGTGGAATGTCTTTGTGTCTGTGTGTTCAACAACTATGTTTTATACGTACAGCACATTGGCAACCATGTGTTTTTACGATGAGCTATATGAATAGAGTGAATTGGATATTAGATCCAATTAGGAATTATTTGCCATGAACACTGTTTGAAACTTCTTTGGCTTTTGATTTTTACAGGCAAAAATGAGTGTTTAACAGAAAACGGTGGCTGTTCCCATGTCTGCAATGACCTGACGATTGGTTACAACTGCTCCTGCCCCTCTGGATACAGGCTGAAGGCTGACAAGAAAACATGTGAAGGTGAAAAAAGGGAGTTTTCTTTTTGTTTTTTTTCTTTTTGAGGTCCAGTTTGGGGATATGGAGGCATCTTGTGGCATAATTTGCAAATTGCAACTAAATGAATTCCTCCCCACCTGCTTCCAAACACTTGTGGCACAGAAAATCAGTTTATGTGTTGTGAGGAGAGCCACGAGTAGCATTTCATGCTAAATTAGATATAAACTGCTACATTAGGTAATTTAAACAGAACAACTCTTATCGTCACATAATTCTGTGCTAATGACAACATAGTTACATTATTTTATTATTTTTCTGCCATTAGGTTGCCCTAATTGCTTAGTCAGTTGACAAGTATTTAAATAAAACAGTGTAGTTATTGTTTTTACACCAAAGATAGCATATTATATACTGAAATATAATTAGCCTAAGATAGGAGAAAGGAGATAGCCAACAGCCGATTTAAGTCCCTCCGTTGTGTGTAAAACAGTTTTATGAATGCTCTGAAGGCTCCATCTTACTGGTCCAGTATACTAAATTTGTGTTACGACAACAACATACAGGAATTGCGTTACACTGTAAGATAAGATGAGATAAACAGGGTACTTTATTTCTTCTGATTGGAATATGGACGTATGCAGAAGAGAAAACAAGCTACTAACTGTATTAACAAGTGATTTTAAAAAAAAGAGAAAAAAGAAAAGCAAAGATCAGTCTAATCTCCTTTTGTTGGAGATGCTACAATAAATATAGCCTACATGTGTTTCTGTATATAAAAAAAGTTAGATTTGGCCATTTTTGTTGCCTTAGTGTAGCAACCTCTGTGAAAATGAGGGTGTACACCCA
This sequence comes from Atherina boyeri, assembly GCA_029874935.1. NCBI lineage: Eukaryota > Metazoa > Chordata > Actinopteri > Atheriniformes > Atherinidae > Atherina > Atherina boyeri. The sequence continues at coordinate 4,537 of JAPMNP010683794.1, read as the reverse complement.
GGAATTGTGTTCCCATTGATGCAGAGTCAAGTTGTTCCCAATATGTAATTTTCTAAACTCTCTGCTCACTTTTTTTGCAGATATTGATGAATGTTCTGAGCCCGACACTTGCAGTCAGATCTGCATCAATCTCCCCGGCAGCCACAAGTGTGATTGTGAAAAGGGCTATGCCATTGACCCTGTGAGCAACACATGCAAGGCTGAATCAGGTAATGTTTGAAACATGTTCTGCATACTCAATACTGTATCTTTAATATCTGAAATTCAAAAAAAGAAACAACCTAATCCATTCTCGACTGTCTCCTACAGGCACAGTACCCACCTTGTTCTTCACCAACAGACATGAAGTGAGGACGATTGCAGTAGATCATAGCGAGTATGTCCAGCTCATTCCACGGCTGAAAAACGCAGTGGCTCTAGACATGGACATGCCGAACAAGATGATCTTCTGGTCTGACCTGTCTATGAAGAAAATCTTCAGGTGAGACAGAGTTAAACATTTAATCCATCTTGGTCTGCCCACACACTTTTAAATTAGGTGGAGTCATCTGGTTTTAGTATGATCTTCTTTATAACGCCTTAATTTGATGTCAGTGCGGACAAACTCTTCTCCACTCTGAATGCAACACCATGATGTGAGACAGACAAAACAGCATCTTCCCCCTAAATAAACCTTTCAATTCTTGATGCAGTTCCAAGATAGACATAGCTGGTGACTCCACCCACCACAACGTGATAATCGACAGTGGGATTGAGGCTCCAGAAGGCTTGGCAGTGGATTGGATTCATGGCAACATCTACTGGACTGATAGCGTTTTGAGGACTATCTCCATGGCAACAACAGACGGCAGTAAGAGGAAGACCCTGATCACAGAGAGACTTCAGAAACCAAGAGCCATTGCAGTAGACCCAGTTCATAAGTAAGCTAAAGTTCCACAAATATCCTGTGATTTGTTTTAATGATACGTCATCAAGTCTATTTTTTTCATCAATTTTGTTCTGCGTCCTTTTCAGCTTCATGTACTGGACAGACTGGGGAGAGGAGGCCAAGATTGAGAAGTGTGGGCTAAATGGAGCCGATCGCGTTGCCCTGGTAACGGATAACATTGTGTGGCCCAATGGCATCACCCTTGGTAAACAGAACTCTATGAATTATGTAATGAAAACAAACAATTTCCCTTTGCTGTGTAATGAGCCATAATAACTAAATCTGTGGCTTTGCTCTGGGCAGATATGGTCAACCAGCGTCTGTACTGGGTGGACTCCAAGCTGCAAACAATCTCCAGCATTGATGTGAACGGAGGGAGCCGACACAATGTCATTTCTATCGAGGAAAACCTATCCCACCCTGTCTCGCTGACCGTCTTTGAGGTTAGTGTTGTAACTGAGAGTAAAATGGATTTGGAGCATTTATAGCAGTAGTTTGAAGTATTTCTTGACATAGTCTTTTGCAACAACCTGCATTACTTTTTCTTAAACAGGAGAAAGTGTTTTGGACAGACACGAACGCTGGTGCAGTTTTTAGCGGGAACCGCCTGACAGGACAAGACGTCACTCAGTTGGCAGCAGATCTGGAACAGCCAGAGGATATTTTGCTTTACCACAACCTCAAGCAGCCAGTCGGTAAATACATGTTTATGTAAGAATTAGCTTAAAATCTGCTCAAGCAGCGTAACTTTTTCCTTAATCCTTTTTTAAAATTGTCTATTTCTAGGTCCAAACTGGTGCACAGAGAACAACCGTATGAATGGCGGTTGTGAGTTTTTGTGCCTTCCTGCTCCTGTGGTCAACCAGCGTTCTCCTAAATACACCTGTGCCTGTCCTGACAACATGACCATGGGGCCTGATATGAGGAAGTGTGTGCCAGGTAAATATCTGCTACACATATCTTCTTTTTTTTTTAAATAAATAACATAACATCCTAATAGTACCCTTTTGTAATTTATTTCCCAAAAGGCTCAGCAGTCCTTCCTCCCAAAACAAGAACTGACTCAAAACTCCCGTCACAAACTTCCACCAGCCAGCGTGCCCCTACTACCAAAACTGCAACTACTACTACTACAGGTCCACCCACCTCCATCGCTACCCAAAATCCCACAGCTACCTCCTCTACCCAGACCACAGCGAGTGCACAAGAACGTATTGCCACTGCTCAAGGTAATGTATAATGAATATTTGCAAAGAATAAATGAACTGATCCAAATCTCAGAAGAGATTTTTAAAAATGTATCTATTTTGCATTTGTGCTATTTTCAGGTAGAAAACAGGCAGGGTTGCCCTTGGAAGCCCCTTCGTCTCCCCCGATTGCTCTCTACGTCGTGTTGCCAATCAGTGAGTTCCACTATTTAGCCTTTCAACAGTAAAGCTCATCATACTCTGATCTGTACAATATTAAGTGCCTGTTTTTAGCTCAATCATATTCACTTCTCAACAAATTCTCTTTGAACTCCTCTTTTCCCCTACAGTGATCATTGCCCTGCTTGTGTTTGGAGGAGTGCTGCTGTGGAGAAACTGGCGCATCAAGAACACCAACACCATCCACTTTGATAATCCGGTGTATCAGAAAACCACAGAGGATGAGGTACACATCTGCAGGAACAGCTCTGACGGCTACGTTTATCCGGAGGTAAGGTCACTTTGTTGTCATTGAGCATCATTTCTCAAGAGGTTTTACAGCTTTGCTAATTCTGTGTTACTTTGGGTTTTCATTGCAGAGGCAAATGGTGAGCATGGACGACATGGACATGGCATGACCTAAAGACGAAGAAAACACTAACCTTCTGCTGCTGAACAACCCCCCTCCCTTCCTCCAGTGACCTATTTTTTATGGTTTATGTTTCCAACCTCAGCACTGTGCCGTCCAAGCCTGCAAAGAGAAAATCTTTGAAACTTCAGCAACAAAAAATGAAGCATAACCAAATCAAGCCATTTAACCAGACCTCATCCTTATTTCAGGATGAATGACTATTGCATGGCTTCACAGGAAGATGCTCTTGATCCCAGAGCCATGACTCCTTTGATGCTATCTGAAAGTCGCTTATTTGAATGTCCTTGCTAAGAAACACATGCGATCAACACTTCAAACCTGTTGTGTTGATTGCCTGAAATGTGTTGCATGGCAAGCTGCACCTAAAAATCCTGCGCTGTACCGTCTTAACAACTCATATGTGCCTTCACTCCAGTCGTTTGGGGAAGTTTACTGGATACACTTACGGTAAATGCCTTATTTATCTCTGCGCATTCCATAATCCAGGCAGTGATGGCCTTCATGACTTCGTACTGTGGTCTTTCCACATTCGGAAAACAGGGTTGCACATTTGTTTTGCGTCTTGTGTTGTCAAAGGTTTCCTTTTGACCAATCTTTAGATAAGGTGTGAGCGTGGAGAGTGGTTTACATTGTAAATGAAGAAGCTCCTGAGTACTCTGACATCAACCAAAATGAAGAAAATGTTAGTTTTGAATGAAGATAATATAGTGATAGTTGCTGATTAATTATCTCAAGAATGTACATAGTTTCTGTAAATATTTTGTAAAAACTTTTCTCGGTTGGTTTTGTTTTTTTTTTCTTTTTTTTTTTTTTNCTGTTAGTGTCATCAAGAAATGTGTAAATAGTTCTTTAATTTATTTATGTTGATTAATGTTCTTGATTGTTGTCTGTATTTGAGTAAACTGAGTAATAACTATATATATTAGCACCAAACACTGAGGTGTTTTACATTGTGCAGCTGTTATTTAAGTTACTTCAATCAAACATTTGAACTCCTGTGAAGGGCTCTTCTTTTTACATTTTGTTACAGATCATGAGCAACATTGTCTCCAGCCGCAACTCAGATAATTTATTATGCTTCCTTTGTTCTGTTACTATTGCTCAGTAGTTGGATAAAAGCACATGTGTGCTATGGTTGATGTCTGATTGTTAATGCACACCACTTTGTTAATTTTTGTTTTGAGCACATCTTTTTTTAAATAAAAGATTTTAAAATATTCACTCTGCTTACTGAGAGTAATTTTGTAATCTTGCAAACCATTGCAAAAAACAAGACAATGCCATTTTTTGAGAATGTTCATTCAGTTGTTTGATTTTGTAGAAAGGAAAATGGATATGATACAAAACTGTTTGGTTCAGCCTCCTGGCTTTGTAAAGCATACCTATGTATAAATGAATTGATACGTGTATAAAACAATTACGTAGAATTAATCACAAGGAAAGACATAGTCACTGTGATTCCCTATTCTAAAATGTAGATGCAAGTATAGAAATGACTGATATATTTAAATTATTCTGCAGGTTTCACAGTGCTTGCAAAGCTTAACAAATTGTTCCACTAGGCTAATAATTAGGAAAGAAGACTCCAACATGAGAGCTGTATGTAGTAACAATGGCAATTTTTTGTAAGAGTTGTAATGCTTCTTCAAAATGATAATTTAGCTTTAATTTAATTAAATTTCAATTCAGTTTATTTATATAGCGCCAATTCACAACATATGTCATCTCAAGGCACTTAACAAAGTGTAATTGCAATACATTTATCCCAAC
>JAPMNP010683790.1:0-10926 GCA_029874935.1 Atherina boyeri | reverse complement strand
TCTAAAGTATCCAGAACTTCTGTGTATATTTTTATTGACCTATTTTGGCCATTTTTTTTAGCAATTTCTTACATAGACTACGGCTTCACATGATTGCAGTTCCAGTTTCGGCCGGAATCTTACATATGGTACCTTTTAAATAAGAAGTATGGAATTTATAATCTGATCAGGTGCTGTCTTTCAGGTTTGCAAATTTATCTAAAATAACAACAACAATTCTAAATTAAAGGTATGACTTGAATTCAGAAAGTAAAACAAAATTGCCCCAAATGAATGAAGTAGATGATGGACCAGTTTGTGTTATAAGAACTGCCTTAATTCTTGGTGGCATATATTCAACAAGGTGTTTGAAACATTCTACAGAGACTTTGCTCCACATCTCCATGATAGCATCACATAGTTGCTGCACATCCATAATAAGAATCTCCCGTTCCACCACATCCCAAAGCTGCTCTGTTGGATGGAGATCTGGTGACTGTGGAGGCCGTTGGAGGACAGTGAACTCATTTGGCATCGAGTACACTGGATATTTTCTCTTTTTCAGACAATTCTCTTTAAACCCTAGAGATGGTTGTGCATTAAAATCCTGCCAGATCAGCATTTTCTGAAATACTAAGACCAGCCTGTTTGATATCAACAATCACACCACATTTAAAGTCACCTAAATCCCCTTTCTTCCTCATTCTGATGCTCAGCTTGAACCTCAACAAATCGTCTTCACCATGTCTTCATGACTAAATACATTGAGTTATTGCAATGTGATTGGCTGAATAGTTATTTCTGTTGAAAAGCAATTAAACAGGTGTATCAAAAGCATGTATTGATGTAAGACTTACAGTAAAGACATTACTTACTTTAAATAGTTTGATCCCATTATTAGCCCAACACACTGAACAGTTTTATACATCCTGCTGTGGAAAGTTTTTAAGCTTTCACTTCTGGATTTGTCATAAATCCCACCTATTGTGTTCAAATCTATGAGTCTTCAGGTAAAATCTGCAGATGCAGAGAAATTGTTTTGACACTAAGCAAAGCTTTTGCAGAAATTTAAATCGGTTTCTTTCATGCACACTAAAGATTTGTGTTTTGCAGACGGTAACAGAATCTGTTGGGTGTTTTTTCTTTGTGGTGTACTCTTTCATGACTTATTTGATGTTATATAAACTAAATTAAGTATATGAAATAAAGACCAGTCAACTAATATGCTATGAAAATGAGGTTTGAGGATGGTCTGCAGCAAGATTTTAAAAATAAAACAATCTCATGGTTGTTTGTCAGATTGTTGCTGATGGCTTTGCTTTGCTGCATCATGATATCAGAACAGAAATAAGCACTGCAGGGCATTGTGAGTTTTAGCTGAATTTTATTGAGAAAACATCAGACAGGATGAACTCGGGGTCACACTGCTGTAGGATTTCTACCACTCTCCCACAATCAGCGTACAGCACACAGTCAATTATTCATGATTTGAGTAAGTATGCCTGAAAAAGAGGCTGGGTAAAACAAAAAAAAGAAAAAGATTGTCCCACTAGGAAACATGAGATACAGAGAGTTCAGATTTGTTGCCATGGTGACAGATAGGAAGCAGTTTGAGTAGCCTAGTCATCTGTGAATAAATAAATAAATAAATAAGCTGCGGGCGATGGAATGAGTGTCTCGCCTTCCTTGGAGACCTTCCCTCTAAGGCAGAGCGGGTACAGCGTGGATCGTCAACATGCAAACACACTTTTTTTAGCCGCTAGCACAACATGTAGCATTTTAACACACATGTGGTGAAAAAAATGCTGAATTCAGTAGCACTGCTGATTTTAGACACATTTCTTAACCCTCAAAGGCCTAAAACAATAACTTCTAGAATTGCTTTATGTCTCTAAGGGATTACATGGTTTAACAGCCGTTACTATACAGGTTACAGCATAACGCCCACCCCATCTGGCAGCATGTGAAGCAGCTGCAAAGGTGTGTGACCTCTGCTAAGTGAGGAAGGACGAACATTATGTCGGGCAACACGGAGACACATGAAACTTGGCAGGCTCGCTGAGGCCGTGACCACAATTATGTGGACATATCTGTGGGCTGTTAACATCAGCCATCCACATCAACCTGGGAATGTGCAGAACACGCACTATCCTCACTAACTTCTCAAACCAGTGTCCCATTTCATAAGGGAATATTTTTAACCACTGTCATTCCATTTAAAGGAGCAACGGTAGTCTTACAATTATATGGGACTAGCCTTCAGTTAATAAATATTTCTCATAAAGATAAAAAAAAAACACATTACGGTTTTGCAAGTATCCCTCCTTCTTGTCTTTCCTGACTTCAAAAGGACCAAAATACGTCCTTACACTAAATATTACACTAAAAAACAGCCATTTTTTCTTTCAGTCAGGATTACACTGTAAAAAAATAGGCACTCATTTTTTGTGCTCCAGAAATCAAATTCTATAGTCGGCCAGCTGCTAAACATACAAGCTAATGTGTTGTATGGTATGGAAATAATTTATCATTATAAAATTTTGAGGATATTTTCCATTTTTTTCTTTATTTCCACCATATGATTTATGAGACAGACAATCTTTAGGTCCCAATGGTCTTCATCATCCGTGTGACTGAGCTAGCTGTCCAGACGGCCCAGGTGCTGCTCTGCATATTTTCAGTGTCTTTGTGTCGCTGTTAATGAAAGGCACAGAAAAACAGCAATGCCACAAAATGGTGTGTTTCTGTGTGAGGCAACCACTAGTTATTAATATCACATCCAGATATAACAGCCCAAAGAAAAAGAGAAAAAGAACAGCAAAATGTTTGACATCATGTTTACATTGTTCAGAAACATCCTGCCCTTTCACTACTATGTTCAATATGAAGCAGGCAGAATGGGGGTATTAGAAAGGTCCTGGCTTTGTCCATCTGTGTTGATGATATGGCATTTTGAGTTTTCTAGGCAAATACATTTTGTAAATAATGCCTCTGGTACAGCAAAGAAACCAAAAACTACACCTTCTGAACCCCCCCTCTCTTTTTGATTAATATATACTCCAAGACATATCTTCCTCTATTTAATGGAACAGTTTTACAATTTTGGAAAAATGTCTTTTCTTTCTGAGTTTGACAATAACCTTAATCGATATGACACATCTATTAAATATATAAAAAGCTACAGTAAATGCAAATTAGCTAAGCTTAGCATAAAATTGGAAATACAAGGAACAGCTAGCAAAAATAATAAATGTGCAGAACTTTGTTGTACCTTAAGGCCCATTTATGCTCCCCATAAATACATAAATGGGAACATCACTGACCTCATACTTTCATGTGTCCTTACATCAGTATGGTTGTTAGCCAATACATACACCAGAGGGCAGTGTAGAGTTCAGAGTTCGCCTCTGTGTTCTGACGTCAGTTTTAGACAATGGAAACATGGTGATGATGGAGATCATGATAATATACATTCTCAGAAAGAGACATAAAAAGATGCAGCGCAGTAGACAGTGGTGGTCTGCTTGGCCATTAAATATCTTACGTTGTACTTCTTCTTCTTTGTTCCTTAGTAGGTCGCACTTTAGCTATACTGCTCAACACTGCCCCCACAGTCTCCTGTGGTACTGCTCTGTTTACCTTTAGGTTGTGTAGCCTACAGTATATTCAATGGCCCTGAAAAATGACCAAATTGCACACAAAAATGACTCGGAGGATGGATGAAATCCTCCGTATCAGTCTCTTGAGTTGAGCGTAAATGGGCATGAGTCACAATCTTACAACAAACATAAAAAGTGACCCTTCATTTTGTTCTACAATTAATACAATTAAGTATTTCAGTCTCCCTCAGTGTATTTTTGTTTGGCACTAATTAGCTTTTTACCATGCAGGGGCCAAGCTGGGAAACCTAAGTGAACAAAGAGCAAGAAAGAAGACATTTCTTGAATCTATGATCTAGCATACCGGATGTTTCTTGGCTGTAAATGACAGAAAGCTTCTGTACGGTTGGACTCGTGGGGTGATTCATACTCCAGGTAACACTGCAGGTGGGCTGTGGTCTAAATTTCTGAGTTGTCTGCAGGGAAAAATCAAATGGAACTTTTCTTAAATCAGATTTCTGACTCAGGAATTGGCAGAAACTTCATCAGCCCTAACCTGAAAATCCGACATGGCTGCGCCTGACATAAAACATGCTAGCTGTAGACATTGTTTGCACGTCTGTCAGTTTGAGAGAACAAACTGACGGCTGCACATAGTATTGTTAAACCTCTATCAGTGAACACATCACTGTTGTGTTTGTCTGTACAAAACAGAGTGTTATGTATCAGCTTGTAATGCTAATTATTGCATTATTGCTAGCCTGAGTTGAGGTCCTACACGCTTTCTGACTTCCAACTGGAATAGGGTAAACTTCAGAATGATTTATTTCCACTTTCGACTTCCAAGGTAAATGTAAATCAGCGTCATGAAACCACCTGACCATCCCGGGGTTGTTTAATTGTCACCATGGGGACATTTACCTAACCAGCCATCTTGTGACATATTTAGGCTAGATTAATTAAATTGCAAATGGTAGTAAAATAGCCATGAAAATTGTTAAGGTAGTCATAAAAAGAAATCCCATGCCATCAGCATGTTAATATGATATCAAAGCTCAATAGTCTTGTTTTTTTTTTTTTTAAATATCCAGGCTTGTTGTTTCATTATGTTTCTAGTGTTTTGTTTGGTAAAACACATTAATCATAAACCTAGCTTTCAGCAAGAAAGGTAACTTTCAATAATACCAGACCATCATTTTACATATAGTTGCTCCAATTTTAGATATTTATTCATCTGTGCGTCAACTATAAAAAATACAGTACAAGTATAAGACAAACAACATTGTCCACTCCTTTGGAGAAAAACATTGTTGTTTTTAGAAGCCATCCTCTGTTCCTTTTCAGTCTAAAAGTAGACGTCGTTGAAAAACAACATAAATATACTCAACGGCTTGAACATAAATACTGCTACACTGTGAGACAACTGGGCAGTGAACAGGACTGCAGTCATGCTGACTGTGGAGTTAAGAATATGAACAAAAACACTCTAAATTGGTCCGTTTGTTTCTGTCCCTGGCAGAGTGAGCAAGAGCGTCAGTATACTTTCCTGATTCCCTGTGGGAATTTTTATTACCTCTGTTTGTTTAATCAGGCTGTCTTTTTCCTGCACGGACAACAGTGATCATCGACATTGGCGTGCTTCTGTTTTTAAAAATACAGGAGGCCACTTTTGGCATGAAGTGGGATAGGAGAAATGTATCACTAATGGCTTGTTTGCAGGCTAAGAGGTCCTCTGTGTATAGTTTGTTTTCCATTTTGGGGGTTAAATAAGCAGTTTAAGTTGAACCACAGACACTTTTGGTTCAAATGCAGAGTAAGATACAGTGTGGCATTAGAATCAGCTGCACTGCTAATGTGCAAAGCTGGTGTGTGTATTTTTGAGATCCTGAACCAGGAGGAGGTCATGCTGAGAATACAGCCATTCTCTCTATAAAGGGTGAGGACTGAGGCTACAGGCCAGGCTCATAGTTTCTGTCCTTTATTAGAGCCAGATGTCTTTGTGTTGGGTAGACAAAAAAAGGGAACAAAAAAAATGTAGTTAATATTATAAACCCCTATACAACCCTAATTCCAAAAATTGCTGGGACATTGTGAATTGAAATGTGAATAAAACATAATGCAATTATCTGCAAAGCTCATACACCAATATTTTAGTCACATTAGAACATAAAAAAACCATAAAATTCTGAAAGTGAGACCGTTTATTTCATTTAAACATTAGCCTCTTAAATTTTATGGCCACATGACCCCCAGAAATTGGGAGACGGGCAAAGGCTGTTGGAACCATTGGTTGGAACTAATCAAAATAGTTAGTAACAGGTCAGAAACATTATTGGATATAAAAAGAGCACCTAAGAGATGTGGAGTCTCTCAGAAGTAAAAATGGACAGACCTTCATCTTCAGCCTGCAAAACTATTTCATTTACTAATTGTTAAGCAATTTAAGAATAATGTTTGTGAAGACTTTATATACCCCAACAATATTTAGAGAATCTGGAAATATCTCTGTATCACCATAAAAATCAGTATGAAGACATGCAGGCTTGTGCAAAAATGAGGTTTTTAGCAAAGACATCCACTACAATATGTCCTGGAAGGTAAAATCAGTTTACAATCCCAAATTAGAAATGTGGGTGAGAATGAGAATGAGAAGTAGTGTGGTACATGTCAGTATTATATTTATTCACCCCTGCTTATATTCATTAATTTGATAATATAGACTTTTACATCAATCCAGTAATAAAGATACCAAATGTTGAAGCATATTGGTTGCTAGTTTGGCCTATTCTTCACGTAACATCTTTAGAAGTAATGTCTGAATGTGTTTTTTTTTTTAAATAATTTTTCATACCTTCCTAACTTTTTCTTATTTGGGGTTACATCTGAATAACTCCAAATAAAAGTTCAATTTCAACCATGTCATCCCAACAAAACAAACTTTATAACTGAGTTACTTAAATATAGAAAAAGTCCAGAATTTCAATGTTTATTAAAACAAGTCACGTGTTTATTACCTTCAAAATTACCTTAAATGCTGCTCTCCAGTGATCTTACACNAAAAAAAAAAAAAAAACAGATCGAATTGAAAGAAATTGAGACTTATATTTCCTGAATTTTCATCTGTTAATAGATGAATTAATAGATAGTCTTATACTTCCCAAAACGCAATTTAATAGCAAGTTTTGCTTTACCTTTCTTTATTCAGATTAGGAGATTAGATAAATGTAAAGGAAATTGCCCTCTAGGGTCCTCCACAATTTGGGGGATGGGATAAGTTAAGTTGGCATGTTGGCTTTAAAGGAGCACTGTGTGAAATTTTGCAGTTAAGTTGCAGAACGCAACCAGGTGGACAAAACTTTCCTAATCCTTCTCATGTTTGGTATGCCGGTTCTGAGCTGTAAAAACATGCTGAACTGCATAGAGAAAATCTCATTATTGGGTTGAAAAACCTTCAATATCTATAAAATACCAGGATGCATCTTTAGGTTTTTACGATATATGCATCCGTATACCTTTCTCTTCTTTCAAAAATGTAGCTGTAGCCAATATGAGTTGACACATGCAGTGGTGCATATTTGCTAATTACCACAAATCAATTCCTGAACAATCAACTTCTGGCATTAGGATCTTAAAAGTAAAAAATTGCAAATTAATTAAACTACAGGGACTAGCTTCAAGCCATATAGGCTCTTGAGGGATTTCAGCACTCAATAGCAATCCTGCAGTATCAGTAGCTTCACTGTAACAAATCTGGTGGATTAAATGCTACAATAACCAGAAGAACTACATAAAATAAACGCCTGAATTTACCTACTAGTTGCAGCGGTGTTCATCTCAGTGTAATTAACTGCGAAAGAGGTACAGTATGCACACAAATCAAGTCATGTTTAATAAAGTCATATTCAAAAAGAAATCAACTCGGAAGCTAGAGTGGTTTAGGCTTTACAGACATCTCGCTCTGCAGTGCGAGACAGACAGGCCTGACATCGTCTCCCTCTGGTATAATGCTTCCACAACAGCCTGCGGTGGAGAGTGCAGCAGTTATTAACCTTAACACTGCTAACCATTAATCACATGCACTATAAAGATACTGTCTCTAATTCCAAGGCTCAATCTAGACATGTAAACCAAGAGAAGAAGTTAGTTCTCAAGCTCTGGATATGTGTGTGTGTATTGGACGGGGGTTGGTTTTGAATTGCTAAATGGCAACAAGAAGCACTTAAGATTGAAGGCCAACTTTCAATCTTTGAGACCTTTGGCTATTTTGGTTGAGATCCAAATATTTGAAATTGGGTGGTGGACAGTAGGCAATACATCTCTGACTAACTTGTGCACAGAAGGACAAAGCCAAGAGGTAAAGTGTACAATAAATCACTCGGAGAAAAAAAAAAATGCTGTGATGGATTTGATGAATCAGAAAACAAATAGGAAGGAAAGACATGAAAAAACAAGACTCTTAACAACAGTCTTAAGTCTTGAATTCTTCTTCAGCCCAGGAAAAGAAAAATACAAAATTATTCTCTTAGTTCAACCAACAAAGCAAATTAAATAATCTTCTGTTATTGCTGCTCGCAGCAATGTTTCATGAGACAATAAGAACAAAAATAAGATTGAAGATAGATGGATACTCTTAATTTACTGAGGGACATGTTTGGTTGGGTGCAAGGGACTTGTGAAAGTGGCCCTGGTTGCATCCATGAAGACTTTAACCACTTAACAACCCCACAGGTTGTCTTTTTACTTCAGCTGTTGCAGCTGATATACCCGACCACATGAACACATCCTGTTCCTTTCTCACCAGTTACTGCTGCTCCAAGTGACTTGTATACTTGACTGTGGTAGCAGGAGTCACTGATTTCCCCAAGTCATTAGGGGTGTTACAAAGAAGTCCTTTCAGCCAACATCATAATGATAGAAACCAGTGACAGCTGACTTTGTTAAAACTGTTTTCCACCAATCATAGTTACAGCTGAAATAGGTCTTGAATGTGAAATCTGGAGCCATCGATTACAAGGCATCCTTGTGGAGGTGATGAGCCAATTTTCTTCTGAGATGAATCTTACAGAGCCAAGGATAATGGGCGCTAAGTCACCACACTGACAGCGCGGCAAAAGGACAAGATCTGCTTTACAATTTGACGGAGATTCTCTATTGATTAAGGGGAAGGGAGATAAGCTTAGCTCCCACGATGCATTGGGGGTCAGGACGCGTGCAAGGCTGTTGTTTGCAGAAACTGAAGCAGCCTAATTTGTCAGCAGTTTGTTTCAACATGAAGGGAACATCATCAGAAAAATCCCTCTTTAAGTTCGTCCTCTGAGGATAAGCTCCCCTTTTTAAAACACCTTGAAGACCTGCTTCACCAACACATTTCAGTTTTCGCATGCGTTTGGTCCAATCTCATCAGTGCTCTCTGTATCTGCTGATTGAACATCCTTCAACTTACACCCGGACAAGCACGCATGACCTCAATCCTTCAGCACTGTTTACGTATCGATTTCAGACGCCGCAACTACAAAGTACAATGACAGTTTTTAAAATCAAGTTTGTTTCCAAAACTCTGAACTTCACTCATTTTGTGGCCTCACTTTAAATAAGGCAGCCCATCTCAGAGTCCCAGCTCTGTCATCCATTATTCCAGCCGCAGGTAGCTGGGTATGGAGTAGTTGAACATGAGGAAGTCCAACTTGTAAAGCTGGTAGAGTTGGATCTGCTCTGGAGTGCTGATATTGCTGAAGAATTGAGCAGTCATGGCATCTGTGGTGCGAGTGGACTTGGCATAGCTTGGGAAGCGTAGGGAGTCGCCGACACCGACCAGCCGCAACACGTAGTTCGCATCCTCCTCTAGAGTCTCATACTTGCCCACCAAGTCATAGTGGATGTGGCAAGGGTGACAAAGCTGGTAGACGGTTTGCCAATGCTCGTTGAGTGGGCCGTCACGCTGCGTGGCGGGGTCCACAAGGTACTCAACAAATTCTTTGAATTTGACATCAGCGCCATTGAGGAGGGCTTCCTGGGTGGCATTCTTACGGTAGCGCCGGATGATGCGAGTGCCAAAGCGCTTGTGGAAGGATGAGTTGTACTTGAGGGTGAATTTGTTGCGGTATGCGGAGACCAGCCTCTCGAAGGGCTCACGAACAAATAGGAACTTGAGGTAGTTCTTGAGGCGGTGGTTGATCTCAGGAATGCTGTACTGATTCAGCGTCTTCAGGTTTGAAGGTACATGAGCTTCATTGGAGGGGATTTCCATTGGATCACTGTGGAGGAAAAACGTAGAGACAATGACAGATTATGGGTTTATAAAACTCAAAAGTAGAAAGCAAAGTATTAAAGGAGCAGTGTGTACAACTTTAGGAAACCTTTTGGAAACTAAATATAGTAGGTTTCATAGTTATGTTTTCATCAGTTTATAATGACCAGCAACTACCCAACTGTTTTATTCTAGTTCACCACTGGTATTGATTTAGCAAACATGTTAACTCAACAAAAATGTTGAGTTAAAATGGTTTCAATAAATTTAAACAAAACACTAGCTCAAAAGAGGGTGTTTCTCCCCTTTATGGTGAAGTTTAGACCACTGGGTGGGTGAGAGTGGGACATTTATCGTACCTTTTCCACTACTACCTACTCAACTCAACTGGACTCAAGTACTTTTTAGCACCTTCACGGGCATGTGTTCCAACAAAAAATGTGATGCTGACACAAATCCATCGCCTGAGCAGCAGGTATTACCTTGATTTCCCCCATTGTTGTGTTGCATAAAAATTATGTCATGAGAATTTCAGCCCAGCTTGCTATAATGACCTGCACCTAATTATAATGGAAAAAACTGCCTAAATCGAGAAGAGTCTACAAGAGGTAGAGGCAGATACTAGTGTAAAATAAGCTATTGGTGTTTTTCCATTGCATAGCAAAGCCTTGTTTTGTGTTTTGCTTCTGTTTTAAGTAAAACTATGTTTGTCTTTTTCTTTTTGTAGCACGTCAATCAAACATTCAGTTGAATGATCCCAGCAAGTTGATACAATACAGTGATGTAAAAACAAAGCAGACTCTTGATTGGTAACACATGACCATCACCTTGTGGATGTATCACTATATTTGCAATAGCTCACAATGGCACACTTCTTTGTTCCATGAAGTTGATTGATAGTCAAGAACAAAATTTACTAAAAAAAACCTGAGTGATTACTTTTGTTCACACATATCACTTACTGTGTTCATGAGCAATAATGAATTTTCAACTTCTTCTCCAAAGAAGTTGTAAAACTGTGTAAAACACCAAGGGCCGGATTCACTAAGATCCCAATTTGCGTGTACTAATTTGCTTGCGCAATCTAGGATTTTGCGTGTT
>JAPMNP010683744.1:0-15963 GCA_029874935.1 Atherina boyeri | reverse complement strand
AATCAGGCACGTCATAAAAATCACCATTTTCATTACCCCCTGACACATACAAAACTGTATAGCATATGCATAAATGCTCAGTGGAGTGTTTATATGTACACATATTGGAGCTCTGATTGGAAAGATAAAACACAGCTGCGGGCACATTCACTGAGGCCTGTAGCTCCTAGTCGAGGCACAGAGGAATCATTAGAGAGCCTGCTGGATTAAGCACATCCTCCAAGCTTACCCCCATGCAGCCACAGAATGCAAGGCCTTTTTATTGACAGCTTGTCCAAAGAGAGGAATTACCCACATGGCTGAGACCCTCGTTCCATATGGCACCATGCTATTAACAAACATTAGTTGACTGTAAAAGCAGATGTATTAAATTCATTATCTTTTCAGATTGTATGTGAGGTGTGTGATTATGTATGTGTGTGTTTGTGTGCCAGTGTGTGTGATTAGAGAGTTCTAATGTTCCAGCTCTGGGGATTTNTACTGGTGAATTGTGACGGTCCATTGGAGCAAAACTGTTATTTGAAATGCAGTTGAGATCTTTTTATGCAAACAATCAACATATTGTCTCATATTTTTGTTGTGTTTTTTTTCTTTTTCTTTTACTCAGTGCCTGACGAGCAGAAACAGCAGAGCCATGCATGAGTGAGTGGCTTACAAGAGCACAAAGTGAAATTCCATCTATTTGGCTTTGTATTTTCCTCACTTACCACATATCTGTTCTAATCTTACCTTAAGCATCCTTAAAATGAGGTGTAATCCAGTTAAGCCCTTTTGAATCTGCTTCAGAGCCATATAACACCCATTCATAAACATTACCCCATAAACATTCTCAGCCTAACAGTTGCAAACTAACAGGATCCACAAGCCAAAATGTACATAATACAGACAGAAAGACTAACACCGCTGTGTTTGTGCCCGTAAAAAAGCAACCATGTTCAGTTGACTTTCCCTTGGATTACATAGTTAAAACTAAATAAAGAAGATGCTACATATCTTATAGAATATATGAGAAATGGTGCGCTGGAAATGCTTTGGGTCAATTTGTTACCTTGGAGGGGTCACAGCAAATCAGTATAGGGTTGCACTGAATATTCAGAAACAGTGCTAAACTGATGAGTGGGGAAATTATGTGAATCAAAAAATATATACCGTAATCATTTTTTGTAAAAAAAAAAAAGAAAAGAAAAGAAAGCACAATAAGAAATATGAACTGAAATGGAAAGACAAACATATTGAAGACTGATTTGACTTTCAGAGACATGTCATGTATGCAACTCTAATCAGGACACAGATGTTAATAAAGAATTGATAGAAATACAAGTAATGAAACTGGGGAGTCAATTATCATAGTTGAAGCAGCCCTACATCTTCTATATGTCCTGCTCCAATCTGCTGAAAGATCCCCTAAAAATGCACGACATCCACTGAGTTAGCTTTCTTTCCTTGCGTGTTTGCTTGAAGGTTTTGTACGGTCTTAGACCGGTATATGTGTGACTCTTTAGGTTTTATCTGTGAAGCACTTTATAACCATGTGAGTTTTTATTCTATTTTACAAGTGCTATATAATAAATTATCGTTCCATTATTATTCTGTAAAATGGACATGTAGTGAGGCCTTGAATGAGTGAATAAGTCTTCAGACAGATTAACTCTCCTCTGTGATCCTGTTCTCATTACAAGAAGCAGGGGACTCAAACACACATAATAACAGGGCTGACTGCTGTTCCTTTGTAACATGTGGCTACCTAAATGATCCTAAATAAGATAGATGACAAGGATATGGCAAATCATAATCTGCATTTTGCACAATGGAACATAATAGTCCATAGAGAACAAGGGACAACACACAGAGCTCACGTTTCCATCGCCTGGAGCAGCACACCTAGTCGAGAGCAATTAAAATGAGAGGATTCAATTTTGTCAAACACCAGGAAACTAAGATTAATCTTGTATCTCATTTTCCAGCGGAGGACACTCCCTCACGTTGCTGCTATCATGTTTGTTATGGTGTTTTTAAGACACAGCTGGCTACTGACGGAGTAGGAAAAACAACCCCCTTCCCCAAATCATGGTAATCCCAATCATTTCAGTGTGAGACCCAGGGGTTGGAGAGACGCAGGGTTGGGTGAGACTGAATAAAAGACAGTCTCAGACTGAAAATTTTGCCGGAGCAGGAGGGGGGTGAGCAAGACAGCACGTCGCTGCATGGGTTCCATGTGGGAGCAATCCACTTATTTGAACTGATAAAGATTTAATTAACACAAGACTCTGCAATTACTCCATAATTAAAGTAATTTGTCCTCTTGTTTGGATGAGTAGGCAAGACACCGCATGTGCCTCTGTAACAGCAAAAGAGGGGGAAAAGGGACATGAGGTGCTCAAAGAGGCAAACTCTGCCCCACTTTAATATTTGAATTTAATGCTTGATTTTCCAAACCTCTTTCCCCAGCATATGTTCTAATGAATGAGCTCCTCTTTAGCCTGTGTTTGTTTGCCTTTTATTTGACAACTCATTTGTTATTCATTGAGAAAGTAATAAGCTGAGTAGGCTGAGTACAAAGTATCATCAAGAGCCACATGAAATAGTAAATAGGCCTGATATAATCATAATCCTCTTCCAACTGCACTGCATACAGCTTTGAATTGTGAGGTGCTACAGAGCTGGCTGCAACCTAAAGCAGGAAAATACAAGAAAGTGGGATGATTTTGAAGAAAAAGTGACAGCCCTGTGTCAGATGTTGCTTCTTGAGATGAGACAAAAAGTCATGGACCCAACTTAAAGCAAAATATGAGTGAAGCTTGATAATACAAGGCTGCTTAACATACAGCGAACAACCACAGAAGACAGAAATAGTAAGGAATTAGCAGCACTGTCCAATATGTGCCACCATGCTGTGGCAGTCCAATTTGCCTGGAGATAAAAAATAAAAATAAAAAACAACTGCCAAGATGATTATTAATAAACCAGGGAGACCAATGTGTCTTGCGAGCTGCTTATGTTCTACTAAGTGTGAAGTGTGCTACTTTATTTTACAGGAGAGGAAGAACACTATCTCTTTTTTTACAGATGAAGATCTGCATATAATTTGCCTGAGTTGCACGCAGAGTAATTGAGGTAAATATCACAGCCTTCAACTCACAAGCTAAGGTGCCCTACTGATAGCTTGGGACACAGCCTGCAGCCACCTGTGGCATTTCTCATGTTAGGTCTCAGGGCAGGCAAAATGCAAAGGTTGAATTCTTGGAATACAACAAGCTGAGGTTGTTTCCTGCTGTTTATTGTATTCCGGCCTAGATTTTCCTGGTTGTTGTCACGTGAAAAGCTCTGTGATTTCAATGAAGACTTTCAAACTGCTTTTAAAACATTATTCTTATTGTACAATTGTCACTATATGAAAGTGAAAAATGTTTTCCTGTTGTTAACTGTGCAGAAGACTTATTGCTTCATAAAGGGATGCATCCCAAATTGAATCCATGAGGGTACACGAGTCTTAATGAGCTGCAAGATATATTTTCACAAATATTTTCAGCATTTGTAATTTTTTTCTTCATGCAAACACTCAAAAATAACAGTTAAAATAACAGTTCATTTAGTGAGGTACTACTGATTGATGCATTGTGACACTTTTTAAAAGGAAATATTGAAAACAAATGTCAAATATTGTGTTTTATGCAGCATTTTCCCCACAGTTACAAGAACGGTAACAGAGTTTGATTCTGCAGGATGGGCCTTTTTCTTGTGATAGGAGTGTTATGTATCCAAAATCAAAATAGGGATTTTTTTTGGACAATCATGATGCAAATAATGTTTATAAAAGAATAACTTAGTATCGACTTATTTGTTTTCATGAATGGGAAAAAGTAAGCTAATAGAACCATAGTTTGTGTATTTTCAAAGAAAAAAAAAGCATCTGTGCTGCACATAAACCTTGCTTTTTCATCCTGGAATCTGGTATATATTGAAAAAAAAGGGAAAAAAGTATCATTCCACTTTATTTGCATAACCCTTCCATGCTTAAGGCAGGGGAGCCACCGAATTGATCCCAAAATTAGCATGCTGTCACCTTCACTGTCTCTTCTGTCATTCAGCAAAACAGGCAAGTGTGCAGACATATGAACCCATTTCACATTTACCGCAGAAATGTTAATTAGGGAGCATGGCATCCCACAGCTACAGTCCTTTCCCACCGCCTAACTGACATGTTATGTATTTAAATCCCTTTCATGTGTCCTTATTATAGAGATGAAGTTGCATGTGAATGATGGAAAATGTCATCATATTTTTATCTAATGCAGATAAAAAAAAGAAGCTAAATATTGCAAACAACTAAGTATATTTCAAGCACTTATTTTGCATCATGGCAGTACTTAGGAAATAAATGTGTTTTAATTAATTAAACTTTGCAAGCAAATACATGAAAGATTTTTCAGTAAGACTTTTAAATATATAGACAGAATGCATCTCCTGTAGTTGCCTAATTGCACATATAGGGGATTTTCATTTATCTATAGGCGTGCCAATTTAGATAATTCCGTTTCTTATGTTTTTGTGTAATGAATTTTATATACACATCAAACTTTCATTTCTTTGCTCTGTAGCTACTGGATGCCTCAAGCTCATGGTTTGATGAGCAGGGCACAGTGCCAACGGCTTTATTGTTGAGGAACTAGTGCCCTCCTGTGGCTTCAGAGGGAAAGTACTGATGAATGCGCACAAAAGAGAGGTATTATATCTAGGCAGTCAGTTTAATGTTAAGATTAGGGTGATAAAATAGAACATGAAATGTGAAAAAAAGCAGACTTCAAGAAAATTATTTGCCGTATCTTAAGGGGGAATAAAAGAAAGAACACTCGGATAGAGTAATCAAAATCCAGAGCCATTTTGGCAACCAAGATAGCATAGAAAAATGCTCACACAGAAATGATGAAACACATATGTAACTATGATTGAACATTACTGCTGTGCTGATTGTGTGAACACAGACAACAGGAGTTCAAAGGCAAAAGCTGAAAAAAACAAAACAGAAAACAAATCCTCTTCAAATGCACGCACCCTTTTAAATCAGTGGATCTAATGCCCTTGAGTCCCTGAGCATTAGCCACGAGTATAAAACTCAAACTGACTGTCATAGAGAGAAATCCAACTCAGTGTAGGCTTGTTTTTGAAAAATGTTTTATTCTCTGCAAAGGAGGCATCGGGAGCATCAATGTGTTCTATGGCTTGTGCACAGAGTTCCTGCAGAAGACAAAATTCATAGAACAAGCCCTTGGGTGAATTGCGAGCCCCACCCATGTTTACCAAGGAGGAATGTTTGAGGCAGCTACTATGCAGCTATTACAGAACACGGTCTTGAGCAATGGGCACAGTGTTTGAGCTTAAAGTGTTAGAAGGGAATGCTACTGAACAGTGAGGCTTAGTGCATGACCTTGCATGGCAGTTACAGAAAATCAAGCAATTACA
This sequence comes from Atherina boyeri, assembly GCA_029874935.1. Classification (NCBI taxonomy): domain Eukaryota; kingdom Metazoa; phylum Chordata; class Actinopteri; order Atheriniformes; family Atherinidae; genus Atherina; species Atherina boyeri. The sequence goes on along the minus strand of JAPMNP010683744.1, from coordinate 10,503 downwards.
AAGTGGTATGGAAGAAGTGTAATGCTGCTGACTTTTCAAAGAATGCTGAGAATGTTTCTCGGAGGAAGGAACCAAAAAGGAGAATATCTCACCAGTCCACCACTGCTGTTGAAAAAACGGCCTTTTTTTTGTGTGTGAAAACTAGGAGCCCTTAATTATGGTGGATTTACCCCTTGTCGATATCTGAATCAATTCATAATGATGCAGCTTGGAAGAAAATTTGAATGCTGTGATAGGAACAGTACCCATAATGTCTCATCATTTTAATGCTCTCTATTGTTTCTGATAAACTAGTGGAAGAACTGACTATATATATATATGGGCATAGTATGGTAAGCCATCCTCAAAGAAGAATGCCCAGATTTGTCCCAGATTTTTCAGTTCCAATTCATCTGCTACTTTGTTGTGGACAACTTGACTCATCTACACACAATGGAACTTACTAAATTTGGCATGGAGTGCAAGAACATCATTGTTTCCATTGAGCTACAGAGCAGCCTTCACTGTAATCCAGAGCTGTCAACATTCCATCATAGCAGCAGTTTGGGTTTAGGATTGTTTCCAGAAACACTTTGGAGAAAGAGTGGCCGTTGCATCTTGCATGTGGAGGGAAAAACAGCTCCTCCTTATATTTGGTATAATCTCTGGATGCTGCTGAGAATGTGCCCAGGGTTGACAGCGAACAAATCATTGGATCAGACCCAGCACGGGATAAAGCTAAACAACAGTGCAGAATGAATACAGTACATGTGTGGCGTAGGGATGCAGCTGCTTGCTAGCAAGCAAGTATTGCTGATGCAAACAGTTGTAGAGCCCCACTGTTGTACTTCAATGCAAGCGGGCCTTCAGCTGTAGTGAAAAAAGCAGGTCATAGCATTTGAACGCCACCACTAAGGAGAGTCTACGTGCTTCATTACATTCATTGGAAACCCCTGCAACCTTGTTTTGATTCCTGTGTTGTCTCTGATAGCGTTTTTGGGTGGTGGGCGAGCTCATAAAAAGGGGATTGGGATTGGGGTGAATTGATGCAGGGCGATTTAAAAAGCCCAAGGGCACCTACACAGTCCATCCCACACACACACACAAACACTCACACACACACACACAATCACACATCCACTCATACATTCTCACACACATTATATATGAAGGAGAAAAATATATTAACATTTGCATTACTAAAGAGTACAAGGGCCTCAGAGTAGTAAAATACCACTTGTGTCAAAATCCATGTGGGCTGTCAATTCTTTATGTCTTCTGTATGCAAAATTATCTCTCTTTACCTTCAACAAAATATATTTCCTTGTTTATGAAAAATATTCCCACAGGTAATTGGGATTTGAGGCACTGGATTATGTCTCTGTACAGAAAAGTCAGTTTGGTAAATGAAAGCCACCTCTAGAGAACATGATTCAGATGCCATTTGGAGATGATGGCCAAGAGGCCAATGGGGGATGTTTAACTATTTAGCCATTAAACTCCAAGTATCTCCTGGCTTTTCTCCCAGCCAACAGTCCAGCTGTCTGGCTCTGTAAAACCTCTGTCCCAGGTCCATTAGGAATTGAACCATGTTTCTCTTCTTTCCCAAAAGACCCAGCTACACCTGCTCAATATTTCATACATCAGTCTGATTCATGAGTAGAATCTGTTGATTCTACAACCTCACTTTTACAGCAATCTGATGGTGGGTATTGAAGCAGGTTTTGTAGTTTCAAAAGCCAAATGCTGAAGTCTTGTTAAAACAGCTGGATGGCAAGACAGCTGAAATAGTATTTAATTCTGGAGGAGTCAGACAGTTGTGGTCCAGTATGCCCCACAATCTGTATATCCATTCAGCCAGAAAGGCCCCTGAACTATCTGTAATGGCTCTCTGTTGTGCAGAATCCACAGTAGGTGATCAGAACTTCAACAGACTTATTCCATTTCACTGCTGGGTAACACAAACAAAGGAAAGCACAAATAATCTGAATAGTTTCACAGCATGTTGGTATTCCTGTTTGCTCTTTTCTGCCAGAGCAGGACCTGTCAGCTCAGTCCACAGGATCCTGGAAGATTAGCTTGGAACAGCCCTGAGTGAGGCTGAGCTGGGTGGCACAGAATGGGCATGCGGCGTGGAAGGCGTGCGTGCCGTGGGGCAGAGGGATCTCCGACCAGTATTTGACTGACTTTTCCGAGCACACATGTCCGCATGGCACAAAGGCATGTGTGGGTGCACCTGTATCCACGTAGAAGGCTGGCTCGCAGCCCAGCCACAGAGGAACATAGGGTCCCACCACTCGGCACATGGGACACTCTCGCTGAGTGTTGGCTTCCTGCTCTGACCGGTGCCCCCAGTTGTGGTGACCGTGCACGTGGCCACATGCCAGGTAGACCCAAGGCTGCTTGTCTTCTAGAGGTGAGAGGGCACGACTGCGCTGAATGCTGGGGAAAACAAGGGTATTTAGGCCTACAGGGCACTGGGGCCGTGCTGCATTGATCTCCTGCCTGAGCGCCTCCAAGTGCTTCTGGGTGGGAGTATGAAAGAGACCCTCTGCAGTACGCCACAGCAAAGTGGCTCCACATAGATCCACCAAGGAGCCGTCTTGCAGTATGTTACTCTCAATCTCCACCTACGAAGGGTTATATAGCAAATACATGTTCAGTTTCAATTGGCAAAATAATAATCAAAAAAAATTCTCATTTACTTTATATATACTATCAACATATACTGCAATGCTTGACGTTACGGACCAGTTTTCCTGGGGTCTGTGCTGAGCGGGTCTCTCTCAGCGTATAGACATCTCCACAAACAGAAATCTCTCTCCAAACACCAGGCTTGGACTCCTCCGTGAATCCCCCTTTGGGGTGCATCACTAGCACCCCATTGGTCGTTAGTCCGTCCATGTGACCATCAGGATTTTTCCATTTTGCAGCCTTTTCCTGTAGCAAACACAGAGCATGCTTCCCCTTTTTACACAATTCTGCATGACAAATGCAAGCGGTGCATTTCTTTGGTTTAGATCTAAGGACTAAAAAAAAAAAAAAAGATATGTAATCTTAAATTTCAAAAGTAGCCTAAGTAGAGATATTGTAGAACCACTATGGTACACTAACTAGTAATTACCCCAAGGAAGATGTTTTTGGAAGAGTCAAACCCAGCTGCATAGATGCGAGCTGTGTAGGGAGGGTTACGCTCACAGACGACTCGGCATGCGAACCGGGAGATGGTGCTTTGTGTGATCGGGGTCTCCTCTCCCTCCTGGCCTCCTGCTATTGTGTCAGTTACCACAAAGTCTATAGGACTCTCAGTGGACCGTCCAATCTGGAGAAAAAAATAATGATAAAAGTACAGTAGATATTTTTTTCACAGACATCATTCAGGTTCTTCTTGAACCCCAGCTCACATTTAAACCACAAAGTGGAAAGTTTTTACTTTGGCCAATTTTACAGACAGTCTTTAATAATTAAACCTCCAACCTAATTGAATTAAATAGAGTTTATAATTCTGTTGTGTCACCTATTCGTTTAATCATACTGTATGAAATTAGAATTGATTGCAAAATCCATTCCTTTAATCCAAATTCAAAAATGTAACTGAACTTTTAAATATGTTCTTCTTTTCTATTCAATCTTAGTTATCTTCCTTTCAGCCTTCAAACTTTTTTTGGAAACAGGTTGGTATAGCATTTGACTATACTAGCTAGGCCTGTGTTGAAAAAAATCGATTTTTCGATTCTGAATCGATTTTTATATTAATTTGTAAAAATCTATTTGTAACTCAGAGGATCGATTTTTTATTTATTTTTTTTAAAATAGGCCTTCATTATCCCCGTGAACTTTCTGCATCATTGAATTTACGCACAAAACACCATTTAGACTCAACAAACATCTGGGAAAAATGCTTTTTTCCAAAAACACTTGTCAAAATATCGAAGATCGGATCGAATTGGATCGGATCAAATCGAATCGAATCGAATAATGATAATCGATTCAAGATCTTGATAATCGGAATCGAATCGATTCTTAAAATTTGAATCGATACCCAGCCCTAATACTAGCCTAGTGTTAGGCAGTGAAACTCAGGAGGGAACTGTATTCAAGCTTAAAAAAAAAGGGGAAAAAAGGCAACAATAAGCATTTCCACTTTCATTTCCTCATTTTCAACCCAACTGAAATGCTTACTGTGTCTGTGTTTCCATAGTTGTTCAACAACACATGGACAAAATGAGGCTGAATGTAAAACACGTGTCCTTGTCATCACCTCCTGACGGCTTATTCAGGTTAACGCTACAGGCCGATAAGAGCCGCCATCACAAACGGAGCACATGCACTACTTGGAGGATAGCAAGGCTTAGTAAGAAAAAAAAATAGGGCAAACTTCAGTACAGTAATTTTTTATTTTCATGAAGTATTCACTGGTCACAGCTGTCAAACGTGACACTGAGACCATTTGCCTCATCATATGTGGCATTAGACTAAACATCTTTGGATAATTGCCCAGGAAAGAGAAAATATAAAAGTAATAGTTGTATGCAGGTTATATAAAAGCCTTAGATGTACCGTTCTTACAACCAACATTGTAACTGCACTGACATTTACCTGAAACATGTCTGTGTCTTTATCATGGCAGTACTCCACCACCACCGTCTGGTTCCTGGACAGCGTGTAGGAGATGCTGTGTTGGCCTTTAGAGTTCACAGCCTGAAATATGACAACTCATTAATCTATTTATTACAGTAAAATACAATGCTAAAACAGGACTAGTCAATAGTCTTAATGTTTTAAGTTTGAGCTTAAAAACACAAAGCAGCTTTTTTTGCTTTGTGTCAATGAAGTCAGAGAAAAAAACCTGTGATGTCTTGTGTGTTTCTTTAACACTGGATCTTTGACTACCACAGATTTAACAACGGGAACTAAAAAAAAAAAAAAAAAACCCAAATCACTTTAAGACGGGACAAAACCAACCCCAACATTAAAACACAATGCGTTAATTGATGATTGTCTGTGATGCTGTGAGGATGGCGCTAATTGGAGAAAATTAAAGAGCAATTGTGCTTATTTTCACTGTTACCATTATCAATATTTAATTCCAGTTTACAATTAAGCAAAAAATTGTTCTAATTGTATAATTTTGTTATTGTGTTACCTAAAACCACAGACTGGGACAGGAATTTCTAAAAGAGGAACAGAAAATGTCTGTGAAGTCACACTCCCATGACAGTGACCGTAAACTGTCTACTGGCTCCGGTTAGCACAAGCACGCCGACCAGCTGAACTGCCAGTCAGTGTAATGAGAGAGGTTGGTTACCAGCTCTCATCAACACTTAACCACATGCAACTACCATCAAGCTCTTATCTGCAAATTCCATTTTCCAAACATCCCCCTGCTTTGTCACGTGCAGGAGAGAGGGAGAGAGAGAAAGTGGGTCATCGGAGCTGCCACGCTCTGCTGTAACATCAGACAGACGGAGACAAATGTCATCATCGCATGCAGTCTTGACTCGACGGCGCTGCTACATACAAAATGCAGCTCCACCTGTTCAACAGCTAAAAGAAGTTCCTGTACACTTCAAGAAAGGAGAAGTGTATTTATGCAAACAACGGCCTGCTCCGTGCCACTTAAAGGAATCAAAATAAACAAGGTTTGAATAAAAGGCTGGCTGTGGCATTATGGGAGTTTTTCATTATCTGTCATGAACACCAGAGTGTGCACAGACACGTGAGTTTTCCCTCACCGCCACAGAGCATTCTCAGTTCATTTGTAGGCTGCAGTGTGAGGGAACAAGTGTAGGCTGAGATACCTCCTCTACATGGAGATACATGGCTTCTTTCATTTTACTCCTTTGGCGTTTGAAATATTTAAAAGCTCTCCCTACTTAAGCTCATCACCCTGTTTGTCTCTTAAGGATGACTATTTTTGACCTATGTACAGCTGACTAAGAAGGGTGGGCCTGGTGCAACAACTTCATCCTAAATTCACCCTCCTTTAATCTCAGGGCTGGTAGCAGAAAGGGAACAGTGGTAAAAAGGGAAGAACCGGAGTTCCCTGAAAAAGCTACTGACTGTTGCGCCACATCCAATGCAATATAATTTTGTGAGAAAGATGTCTACAAAATATATAATTTATTCAGCATCTACAAAAAAAAACATTAAAGAAAACCCAGACAAACCTTTAGCTTAAATCTTAGTGAAATAATGGACAATATCAGCCTCTGACACAGAAACTCCTCGAAAACGATTATGAGGAGTCAAGTTCCACAAGGTGATAGTAAGCCAAACCACTGGCCAAAGAGCTAACCCAGTAGCAAATGTCTGAAATAATAGCCTTTGGGAGACGCAGAGGAAAGCACGTCCTTGTTTAGCAGTTTAGCTTTGGAACCAAGAGTGGAATGTGGGAAGGCAAACGTGTAAAACTGGATATGGTATTTTCAGGCGGCCTCACTGGTGCGAAGAGAAACCATGAGGCCCTGCGCGGAACTACAGCTACTGAACTGGAAATGTCAACATGAGAGTCTACCAACAATAATGTTAATAATAAGCAGCGTGTTCCATAATCTACTGAGATGACCAAATTAATATTCCGCTGCCTCAAGATTTTCCTTCAACTGTATTTCCACCTTTATTCCAATTACTGCATTCATAATCGGAATCAAATTCAGATCAACTTTCTTTATACATTCAAATCTACTAAGATAAATACATATCACCCTCTGTCACTGTTATATATTAACATGCCTTTATACTGTTTTGTTTTCTCTAAATGCACTTCAAAAGACAGGCAGACAGTTCTTCATTCCTACTGAGAGTTGGTTCATTAAATTGCTAATTCATCCTTTGTTCTGTACCTTGCTATCCTGGGGTGTGTTGAGGATGTGCACAGTGCTCGGTTTAACACCATTGGCTTTGGTCCTCTTGTATAGCGCAAATCTGCTTTTCCGTCTACCCCGATCTCCATTGGGCAGAGAGCCATTGTACCTGTCAAAGAGAGGGTTGGGGTTGAAGTAAGGACAGCAAATTCACGGTTATTTATTTATTTTTTCCCCCCTGGATAAATATGAAAACAGTTTTTGTTGCTGCAAAGACACGTGTGTAATGAGATTTACAGGCAAAATTCTTGTAATCATATAACAAGTACACATGGAGATTTAGAAACATTTGTGTATTTTGAAAAGGGAGCTTTTCCACACATTACATCACTGGCAATCTAGTACAGCATATTAGTAATCTAAGCGTCACCTTGGATAATGTTTCTTATTACATAATGCACTCTGGTGCTTGTCATTTTAGCGAGCTAGCACTGTGCAAACTGCAGCTGTTCTTTTGCCTTGGGTCCCAGGCAGGAGAACATTATAAGACTCTCGTCAGGCTTGCTATTAGCCAGACTGCATGTTCACTTAAGGAACATGCAGTCAGGGGGGTGAACTCACTCTCATGGCATTTTTCTCAAAGCATCCTTTTATAGATCCCAGTTTCAAAGCTTCACAAGAAAAGCAGCAGAAATCTGTCTGTTCTGTGTTTCCTGATCATTGAATACTAGATTCCAGCTTTGCCCTTCAGTCTGCTGTGAGGCCCCTCGCCTGGGCTGCTCCTTGTGAATGGAGAAGCCCCTTCCGGTAGGACTGGTCCTCTTTCTGTCCACCAGCTGGTTCCTACAGCTGGGAAACCCCATGCTTTCCTCCCATCCAACACACAGACCTTCTGTCACACCCTCACATATAACCACAGTGTGCTAAACAGCCACTTTGTGGGGCAGAAATATTTATATCAAACACCACAACTTTGCATACCAGTGCATATGAGGAAAGTGATTCGACTGAGCAAAACATAATCTGACTTTTCTCCTCTTTGTTTCAACATAAAAGCAACAGAGCTTCCTTCTGCTCCTCCCTACCTCCCTCCTAAGCTAGTCCACCTGTCCCATGTCTCTACACGGCTGGCCAGGCATGGAAACACATGGTCCCAGTCAGCACAGAGCACAAAGCTGGCCTGTAAGACAAGCCACCCACAGAGAGCTTGAGAGGCACTGGATGAATCTGTGGACAAACTACATCATCTAACACACTGACATAATGGAGGACATTATAATGACCAATAGTGTTACTGTTTTCTTTCTTTCTATCTTTTTGAAAAAACACCTTCCAACATCACACTAACTCATTATATAAGTTTCCTGAGATTGGCCCAAGAAATTGGGTCTACATATTGTTCAGATGTATATTCGGTCTATATCCTGGCTTCTTGCGCCTAAATGCTGCTTATCAAGGATACATTCATTCAGACTATGTGTCGCATAACTTTTTACCACGATGAACTCTGCTACAGAACATCACCCTTGCTCTGTAAGAAATGCTACACATGATTTCTGTAAATTCACCTTAGCACTGAAGAACAATATTATGTCATTGAGGAACTACCACCATCACATTAGTTAGGACAGGTTCTTTAAAGCAGAACTCCAACTAATTGTGATCACTTTCCCTTTTGACCTGTGCCAGACATACAGCGGATTTACCTTCCAATACTCAGGAGCAGGGATTAGAAGACTCTGGCGTATCTCATATCCTCCAGGGTTGTGGTAAGGAGCCAGCAGTACCTCCTACCTCTTAAGCTAACATGAAAGTCTAGTGTTCAAAGAATGAGGAGGAGATATGCTGAGCAGTTGTAACACTCATTGTCATAAGAGGGAGGCAAAGGCGGTCTTTAAGGGTCACAGAAGATTGCACAGAATATAGCACACATAGCTCTATTTTCTTTGATGAATAAAATTTCTTGAGAAAGCATGATGTCAAAACAACCAGCGAATGCCTGTACCAAGAATAAGTTGATTTGTACACTTCCTTAATTGAGCAGTTCTTTATGGCAAATCTAGAAAGTTTAATCAATAGGCCTAGTCTCTGAGTCACAATGAACAGAGGAAGCTCAGGAAAGGCAAAGACCGAGTCCTGATCAATCCGTCCTTTCATTTCCAAGATACTCATGCAGCCCCTCTCACACTTCCCTCCGTTCACTGACCAGCACCAAGCCAATCCACCCCAGCAGAGATGGGGAGGGCAGCCATGCAAGTAATAAGAGCCACCTCGGTCATGGCAACAAACCACCGAGGGAACTACTGCTCAAACAAGCTTTGTTCCATGCTGTCAGCTATCTTGTCTACCATCGGTTTTATCAATGGGATGTGATGTCATGGCAATGATTATACACCCGTCACATCTGATTCACATGTGTCTTTATGTCAGAAGGGAGAACAAAAGTGCCAGCGTCAAACATGCCACATGCTCAGCCTGGGGTAATAAGCAGTCAGCAATACGTTTTATCCCTTACAATAAGCAGTGTGGCTGTGAATATACAGGTGGAAGGCAAACACAAAACCTCACTCTATTCTCTCTGTCTATGTTAACCTTCATCAAACTAAGTTCAAATACTTTGAAAAATAAATACAAAGAGCTTCAACACCAATAAATGTTAATCATATGTTTTAAAAACATCTAAGCGAGTTGGAGAACCTGCGTCTAATCACTGATGGACACAGAAGATAGTAATGTGGCAGATGTATGAAAATACAATATAAAGCTGACAGTTTAGAACATTATTGATTTAAAGCATCTCTAGTACAAATAAATCAACTTTAACTACTATGAGGATGATACTCAGATATACTTATTCATGAAACCTGATGAAACCAATGTCTTACAGACATAAAGACCTGAATGACTGAATTTTCTCCTTCTAAATTTGAACAAGACTGAGGTTGTTGTCTTTGGACCTGAAAAACTCAGGACAAAATTGTCTAGCAATTAATCTGGATGGCATTAGCCGCTTTCGCACTGTAGGAACCTTCCTATAANCTTTTCAGGACTGAGGCCTGAAAAAAAAAAGTCAACAAAAAAACTTCTGTTGCCACTGTTTTTTACGGGGAAAAAAACAAAATGGACAGAACCTGCGAGAAACGGACCAACGAGGTCGGTAAGTCGAGTTGATTCCCAAATTCAAGAAATGAGATCTCATCACGTTAGCGTGATAGTTTATTGTAAAAACGTGAAAAGGCATCACCTTACATGATATGCTTTATTGTAGAAACATAACATCAAACACATCACATAGCAGAAGACTTTTTCAAAAATAAAACCTAAAAGTGAAGTAGCGCCGGGAGGAGGGTTTGAACACCGGCCTCCCGATTAAAAGGTGAACATACTAACCACCTTTTTAGTTTCACCTTTTTACAATAAAACCATTACGTTAAAATGTGATATGGTGTGTTTAAATTTTTTTTTTTTTTAAAGGAGTGGTAGCTCTACTCTTTTGTACAAAGCTTTTCAGGCCATCTACTCCACAGAGGACGTTCAAAAAGGGTTTAAAGGCTCGCAGTGGAATAAAATTTTTTGCTACAATAAGCACTCAATTAGAGAAAGCGGTGGTTTATCACACCGCAGTGTGACTGACTGTTACACCGGTCCCTTGACTTGTGTGCAAATGCAACATGAAAAGGTTACCCCGGGCAATTTGAGGTGGTCCGTTCTTAGAACT
>JAPMNP010683731.1:0-14082 GCA_029874935.1 Atherina boyeri | reverse complement strand
GTTGAAATCACTACAACTCAAATAACAGTACCTCCTTTATTTCTTTTTTAACGTTTGGTTCTTGTTTAAAAGTAGAGCCTTTGAAGGACACTAATAAGTTCCAGAGCATTTCTTTTTTTCTTCTGCTTTTTGGTTACACCGTGTTCTTTTTGGCCACTCAACACCAAACTGCTAAGCTCAGTCCAAGTCCAGGCTCAGCTGTGTGAAAGGTATGTTAGCCAGCTCCAAAGTGTAAATATTTCTCCGTCCACTGGCGCTGTACATATGCTGTGCACATGCTTGCTGAAGACCTGGATCACCTTCAATTGCAGCCACGTGGCTGAGCACCACTGCCACCAACCCCACACTCCCCCCTTCTCAAACCAGTGAGCAGAGGCAGGTTTACACGCAAATGGCTGGTGACTACTCACCCCCATCCTCAGGCAGCCTGCTTTTAATGTCTTTACCGTAAGTCTGATACATGCAATTAGCAGCAGCACTCTCTGTGGTTGGTTTTATTTCTCGGGTTTGCAGCAGAAAGGTGAAAGGTGACACACAGGTGCATAACATCACCCTTGGAGCTGATACTGATATTCTGTTATACCTAAAGGAACTGCATGCTTGCGGCTAGAGGTTTGAGCCTTGGCATTATAATCAAGGTTGAGACATGGTACAAATTTAAAAGAACTTGCCATAATGGTGTAAAAAATTCACTGCAGCCGCACATAAGTTAGCAATAAATACATAAAAAGTTGAGCTTGGATTCATAAGTGCTTTTAATCAACATCATATTACAAGCTTTTTTGGATGCATAACCCTGTGAAGTTGCCGCTTGTGTGGGTTAGGAGGGGTGGGATTAAACAACATCTGAATGTGTATTTTTTTCTCCCTGCAAGAGAAAGAAAATAGCTTAAATGGAAGCAAACATGGAGGCACATAAAACTGAGTTAATGATGAAGCATACTGTACATCATTAATTCTACTTTATGGCTGTGATATGGCATCTGGCACCATTTTCCCCACATGCCCATACTAAGCCATGCATTTCACATTTTTACTGTCTTTCTCCATGTGGTAAGTGTTTCTGTTGTATTTTCTGCATTTTTATGGTTGTCAATGATCTAAATACTGTTTCTGAGCCTCCGTCATCTTCCCAAGAATAAACAGCTTGCGAGGAAATACTGAACCTTTTAGTTTTTTGGCCGATACTAGGTTGAAATTAATGATCCCAGAAACTCAGCCCTGAAAAATCTGTGAGTCATAATGACTGCATGCTATGAATTTATGTCACAAACTTTTATGTTTTGGGAGGAAATAAGCAATCTAGCCTGACACTAAAACATTACCACAACACGTGTGCTAGCAGTAAGAAGAGGCGGGGGCCTACACGGGTGGGCGAAAATCAAAAGTGCTCCATATCGGTGAGTCCTGCCCTTAATCAAGCAGTTAGTATTCTCTCTGCAGGGCTGTAGGAAGGAATTTTGTGCTGTCAGAGACTTAATTAGACCAATATGATGCCAGTACCTTTTTTATTTTCCTCAGCTTAAATTGCCACAACTTTTTAATCGTTAAATGTTTTTATTTTGTCATATTTAATATGCTTAGGTGCAGGTGAATGAGTTCCTTCCTTGCTCAGACCTTATCAAAGAACCAGAGGAAAGCAGGGAGGATAGATAGTATGAGAGGAAGCTGGGATGCAGCCATGGACACTTGGCCCTGCACAGACTTCTGGCCTGACTTGACTTCCCACTGCCTCCTCCAAACATTTCAGGTTCTTTGGTAATTCAGGAGCATTACAGCTGCAGTGTGCATGACAAGAAATCTGTTGTTTTGCTGAATGCCAGAATCAAACAAATTCTTGGATGGTGGGCCTCCTTGTGTAAAAGCTGCAGTCACGCAGTTCTTCGTCAGACCGGTAGCCTACGCTGCCAAGCTGTGGTCCTGGCGATAACATTGGGTCCTCCTCAGCATAAAGACATGTGATTAGATTATAGTGTTGTTGTTCATGGCTGGTGGACTTTTTTTCCCCTATAAAGAAAACAAGTTCATAAACATATCAACAGATTGTAGTTATCCTCTGAAATTGGATGCTTTTTTGACATGGAAAGGTTTAAAAGGATATCCCATCAATTTTACACATTAAAGGTATGGCGGAGGATTTTTTTCTTCTGGGTGGATCATCTAAACTATTGGTCCTCCTAATTGTCAATCATTCTGGTGATATTCTTACGAAAGGCTGTTGCGCATGTGCACTTTAAGGCGTTTATTTGTAGTGCGCTACAACTTAATTCATTCTATCTCCAGTTCTCACCGGGTCCTTTGAAAATGGCTGAGAGTCGCAAGAGAAAAAGTGTCTTCGAAGTGTATGAGAAGAAGAGAAATGCCTCAGAAGAGGAGATACTTTCCCATGATGGCATGTGCTGAAAGCACACACAGGTTGTACTCCCCACTGATGCATCAGATGTTTCTACTCGACCGGTAGACTAAAGTTCAGCATGCTGTTTGGAGAAATGCATTTCAGGTTACTGCTAGAAGAAGTTATCTACGTCTAGATTGTAACTTTCCAGAGAAGATTTGTTTATCTATTTTGTCATTTTCATTCGAGCGACCGTCTTATCTTTGTATACCAGACCCTCCTCCCCCATTGCCAACAGCAACTTGTAAACAAAGCGTGCACGAGGATAACTGAGGCGTTCTCTCACAGGGGCAGGTAGTGTTGCGCATGCGCATTTTTTTAAAAAAAAAGTGGAGAGGACGGTTCCTCTGGGAAAATCTTCCGCCATACCTTTAATATTAGTTTAAGTGACTCAGAACCCTGCATGGACATAAATTAGATGAGGAAATTTTGGGATTTTAGCTTCCATAGCAGATGTGAAGAATCAGAAAGGTAGGGGGCTGGTTAAAAAAAAATGCTGTATGGCATGTGTTGTCTCAGCCTGTACTGTACCAGCCATGACTATCTTTTTCGAATGGTCTCATGCAAGCCTCCCAAAGCAAAACTGGAAAATAGACTTAAACTACTGGACAACCGCCTTTAAAAATGCACATGATAAATGCACAGAGCTCACCATATTATAGCTATAAAAATGCAATTAACAGAGTGTGCTTATGAGATTCAGTATTTGATTCAACTCTTTGGGCAATGTGTTTTTGAGTATTTTAAGTCGTTAATGTTGCAGGGTAGACTAAATATTCGACACAGCTCTCACTTTGTTTGATGCTTTTAGGAAAGCAAGCCTCCACAGTTTCTATAAAGTTGAATCATAAATCCAAAAGTGAACATTACAACCTTCATAAAAGTTGGATTTATTGCAGGAATGTTGCAGCTTGTGGATCTACTACGATGGCAATTAACTGTATATATTTGGAGGATTTTTATTTTCTTTTTTATGACAGTGGGAACAGTCCCTTTATTCTGTCCATTGTTTCAAGTGTGGATTACTGAATGTTCCTACAAAAGCCAGGGGCCCTAAAGCCTCACCTGCAAATATAAAGAGCAATAAAATGTCAACAAAAAGACCACAAAGTGTGATAGCAGAAAAAAATGATTGATTTAATAAAAATTCCAAATCATAATAAAATTAAAGAAAAAAGACAGCAAACACATGGAATAAACAGAAAAAAACAAATAGACAAAATATGCATTATATGAAACAGCAACAAAGACATGTATGGCTGAAATAAATTTTGCTAAATGACAATTTTTTAAAAAGCACCAAAAAACACCTAAACCCATCAAAATTGCCACAAAGGGATATCAAACAACAACATAAACATATAGAATGACTACATTTATGCAAAAAAGAGTTATAATACATTAACAAACAGATGCCAAATCTTAACAAAGTGACAAACAAATGAAATGATAATAAGCCATAACAGTTGGGCTTATCAACCAATAACGTAAAAGTGCACCCTTCAGTTTGTGGGAACATCACTCTGCACTCCTTAAATGGTTGCTTAGGTGACAAAATTGCATAATCCAGTAGAAAACATACCTGCACCAAAACAGCTGTCTTCACTTTCATCTAAAGTTGGCAGTTAAACTAGAAATATGCTACCCACAGATGGTGGGGTAAAGGGTTATAGCAGCCGTTGTTAATATAAGGGGCTGTATTTAGCCCTATATGTCACTGATAATAAACACATATTTGTTTTACAAAAAAATGCTATTTAAGAACCTGGAGGTGGTTGGGGTAGAGGGGGCCTGTACCCGGGAAGTAGTCGTCTTTTAATCCAGCCATGTTTACGTAGGTTTCAATGCAAATGTAGGTCCACAAGAATTCATGCACATCATGTAAACTATCCCCATTTATCTAGACTAACCAGTTGTAGGCTACGCTTATTTAAAATTTAACAGGCTATAAGCTATTAGTTGCACAATTGGTCATGCTTCTTTTATTCAAGCTGACAGCTAATGGCCAAACACACTACTCCTGTATTAAAATTCTGCATATCAAATATATTATAAAGAATTTAGAGGATTTATTGTGTTTCAAGGTATTTTAATCCCTGGAATTTTGACCTCGTTAAGACCATGCAACACTTATCTCAACGTGATATTCTGAAACATATAATGGGATTCTCATAGTCCTTTGTCGTGAGGGTAGAACGGTAGTCAGCGTCGTGGATCTCAGATTTCATATGAGGGGCCTCCTCTCCTTGAATGGGGCCGAGTTACGTGGAGGAGGTGCGGGATACGGAGGAGGAGGAGGAGGAGAGCAGGAGTCTACAGGAATAAAAAAAATCTCTCTCTTTTGTCCTCTTATTCAGGACCCCGACACATGGGGTCAACACGGGCTGAATGGGTTCATACTGCATCGGACGCGGACGCCAATGAGAGCGCTCGCTAATTAGAAAAACCTGGTGAAGCAATTAAGCACGAGGAGAGAGAAGTCGCGCGGATTGGAGCGCAGACGGTGAGTGTTTTGGCATCACGGGAAAAAAATAAGTCAGTTTGGACTCTTTAGTTTCTTACTGCATCTGAGTCCAAACTTATTTAAGAGTTTGGACGCTCAAGAAAAAGTTTAGTTTGCGAACAGGCTTTAAGTGTATACGCTGTGGCAGAGAGCGGTGAGTCGTCCTAGTTTCAACTGTTCTAAGTCCAAGGGAAATCTGTGATTAAGATTGTTTTAAATGTATATTTAAGTGTAATCCTGTCTGTTTTAGAAGTTTTTTATTGATTGGAAGTCCTTTTTTTAAAGAAAAAAAACCTAAAATGTTGTATTTCAATCTGGTGTCTAATTTAACTCACACCCCCAGACTACACGCATGCATACAGACTTTTCTTTTAGGCTACTTGTTCCCTTCTCTCGCGTCCTGAGTAGCCTAATTCCTCTAAGTGGTTTTGATCTATCGAACTAATCGTGTCAGACTTCCTTCAAATAATAGCCTCATCTTCTAAGTCACTGGATGTTTGTTTCCCAACTAAAGCTTGGCAGCACTTTGTTTTCCTCCAGGAATGCCACAATTTCCAAAACATTTCAGTCTGACTCAGCAAAGTGTGTTCATAGCCTTCCAGGGTCCTGCTCAGGATCCTTTTAAACTTCCTTTCAGCTGACTTATTCTACACAGAGGGTTGATACAGCCGTCTTTCGGATGTGTTTGTGATGAGTCAAATTTAAACCTCCATACTGTAGCTGCCACAGAGGAGTCATGATGGACAATTGCAGATTCTTGTCTTGCTGCTCAGACTACACAGGGATTTCAAGTGCCCTCTGCCTGCTCCGTGAACCCTAAAATCCAAGCTTTCTGGTTTTGGTTAGGCAGGAATGTTAACTCTCCTTGTGCTTTGTCCAGCTCCTTTGCCCAAAATTCTCCAACCCCCCCTTTTCATCTCCTCCAGGAGCCGAGTGACTCCTGAAGCAGAAAAGCCATTAAATCGGAGCTGGGTTTAGCCCTACACCAGCAAATAAGCTACCGTGTAAACGTTGTCTTTGGTCTGCCTGGAGGTAACAGAAATGTTTGCATTTACATGAACCAGGAGCCACTTTGGCTTAGTTGTGTGTACATTGTCAGGGGATGAGATGTTTGTGTTTTCTTTAGTGCTCCATGTTGAGAGGAGGGCATTTAAAAGTGTGTTAATAAGGGGTGCTTCCTCATCAACCCTTTTCAAGCAGGAGTTGGACTACTTTTCTGGCTAAAGAGAAGAAAACGGACCAAATTTATGGCAAAATTGAGCTATATATTGCTTTAAAAACAGTTTCCAGTAAGGCTAAACTTTTCAGGTGACAAAAGTGTAGTTTGTTTCAATGAAGTTGCACAAAAGTGAAATGCACAAGGATGTCATATTCAGCAAATTTGTCAGCATTTGGCTTCTTGTTTTTGCCCCCACACACACACACACGCACGCACGCGCAATTTTGCTGCTATTAGATGTCATTAGTGGTCAGAGTACTTTGGATTCATCATTCTTTTATTTCTCCAAAGATGCTTTTGGTTAGCGTTCATTATTTAGCATAGCAGGTCATGTCCTCAAAAATGGCTGTGGCTGAAAGGAGCTGTTTTTTGTTTTTTTTTTCACCCAAAGAGTCTACATTGAGAAAGCTGAAATTGGTGCTCCAGACTGCTCCTTTTCAAATTCAATCTATTAATGTCAGAAGGGCCTTTAAATTTTAGTACTGACTTATTAGCTGTGAGAAAGCGACCCCAGATGGTTGAATCAAGCCACTTAAGGCTAAGTACTTTGCCCATTTATGAGACATCATTCATATGGATATGGCATGACTCCTACATATGTGGGTGTTGTAATTGTAGGGTAAAACAGATGTCACCTTGCAGTTGTATTTGTTTCTGTCTGACTTCTCCTTTGAGGGTCACAAAGTGTTCTGTTTTGCCAAACATCTTGGATATTTGTCACAAGCAAAAACCAGCATCTAGCAAGCACAGGGGGTTGTTTCTTTGGGTTAATGATATGATACCCCTGTAGTAAATGAATCTTGCTATTTTAACTATTTGTCAGCTTCACTGTTAATGACAGACTTCGAGACCTGTTTCTAGGCCCATAATTTCCACTGCCTGGATTTGTTGCTGTAATATGGCTTGTGTGTCCATAAAAACGTGAATTTTCGTGGAATATTTTTCCAGTGGGCACGTCAGGCTCAGGCAAGTCAGTCATCACCACCCTCCAGTGTGTGTAGGTGGAAGTTTAGAGGAAATGCTTGGCAAAGGAATGGATGATTAACCTGGTGAAGACCTGAACTTATTGTACTGATCCGAGTAGACAAGCCTGCAGATGCTTGTAATGGCTAACGCCTGTCTCTGTTGAAATGAGTCATGAAATGCTGCTTATTTTCTTTGCTACACCCTGTATTCTAAAAGTAGAGATGCAGTGTGGGAAGGTTTATGAAGTCTTAAAGCTTCTGTTCTCCCTCTGTGCCCATGTTTAAATATTCTTTGGAAATTAAATGTTTTTTTAAGGAATAATTTGATGGAGATATGAAAGTAGGCTAATTAACTTTACTGGGTTTCAACATCCAGTTTAAGCTGTTACATTGACTTAACTATCTCAAGAGTTTGAATTAAGTTAAATCATTTAAGTACAAAAGGACTGTTTCTGTTCTTGACGCAAAATTACTGGGAGCATTTCAGGCAGACAGAGGGGAAATAAATTTCTAAATCTACTCATTGTTGTAGCACCATAATTCCTGCAGTCCAAAGCCACAGCAGGTCTCGGGCAGCTAGCTGTAACTTGCCAGCCGGCACTTTTGACTTTGATCAAGAAGCTCAAGCTTGGCATACCAAGGAACAGTAATAATGCAGCTTTACCAACGTGCTACCACAGCTTACGCACACTGACCAGCAGGACTGATTCACATTTGTTGAAGTTTGAATATAAATATCTTCATGTCGGAAGAACTTTTTTTCTTTTTTTTTTTTCTTTATTCAAACAAAGTTGTGTTTTTGTTTTTTTAGCCCTGTGATTTAGTCTTGGAACGCGTACATTCTCTATTTGCACATGCATTTTTTATGCAGATGTGTAAACCTGGTAGTTTGATTCTTTTTGGGAGACTTTATTAGCCCAATTAGGGGTACTTGGGTAATGAAGAGGCTTATAAATTTCACAGACTAAAAGTTGGGAACAAATGTGAATTTTAATTGTATGCAGATTTTTCTTTCCCCAATTAATCATGTGGGCTATAAAATGTTAGAAAATGGGGGGAAAAACATTCATTAGCTTCCCAGAACCTGTGGTTTGCAAATATCCTACTTGTCTCCAACAAGACCATTTAAAAACCCTAATATTCAGCTCATTGTAAAACAAGGGAAGAAAACACCAGCCAGGATTAAACTCTGTGGGGCTAGAAATAAGTTCTTTTTTTTTCCAAGGTGAAATGGAAAGAAATGTCATAATGAACTCATTAAGACCTTATGTCTTTTTTCTGTAAAAAAAACGTTCAGTATGTAGTGCTGTATGAAAATAGCCTCTTAAAATATTTTCTGAAAAGCTTGAGTGTTAGCTGAAAAGGCTAATGTTTGATCCTGTGAAGAAACAAATATTAATTTGGATCCTTTTGAGACATGCAAGATGACTACACACACATGCATTTTGCATCAGGTCTGAATGGGTGGATTTAAGTTATTCTGGATGAAATCATTTTATCGACTGCCAAGGATTTTATCAAACTACAGCTGTGATCCTGATCCACAAAGCCTATTATGCATTATTGAATTGGGCAAGAAAAAAAAGCAATACAATGTCATTGCATCTTTTTGCCTCCCTTTTTTTTAAACTTTCAGACCCAATTTAGCGCTCCAGTCACCTCGGCACCATGAGTTGGAGCTTCCTAACCCGTCTGCTGGATGAGATCTCCAACCACTCCACCTTTGTGGGGAAGATCTGGCTGACAGTGCTCATTATTTTCCGCATAGTACTGACAGCTGTTGGCGGTGAAACCATCTACTATGATGAGCAGAGTAAATTTGTCTGCAACACACAACAGCCTGGTTGTGAGAACGTATGCTACGATGCATTTGCACCGCTCTCTCATGTCAGATTCTGGATCTTTCAGGTGAGTTACAAAAAACTCCTCAAACTACAGTATCTGCAAAGTTCCTTGTCATTGAATGTTGTCTTTATTTATTTATTTATTTATTTATTTATTTATTTGTTTGTTTTTAATCCAGGTGATCATGATCACCACACCCACCATTATGTACCTTGGCTTTGCAATGCACAAGATTGCCCGCATGGACGACGGTGAATACCGGCCTGTTCGGAACAGGAAGAAGAGAATGCCCATCGTCAGCCGTGGGGCAGTGCGGGACTATGAAGAGGCAGAGGACAATGGCGAAGAAGACCCAATGATCGCTGAAGAGATTGAACCTGAGAAGCCAGACAAGGCAGAAAAAAGTAAGTCAATATTTCAACTAGAAAAAGTTGTATCTCTCTTGATAACCAGATGGATTCTAATTTTGTTTTTTTATGCATTCTCCAGGCTCAGAGAAAAAGCATGATGGTCGCCGGCGGATCCTGCGTGACGGCCTGATGAAAGTCTACGTTTGCCAGCTGCTGTGGCGCTCATCATTTGAGGTTGCCTTCCTCTTTGGACAGTATGTGCTCTATGGCTTTGAGGTGATCCCCTCATATGTCTGCACACGGTCACCATGCCCTCACACAGTGGACTGCTTTGTGTCCCGCCCCACGGAGAAAACCATCTTCTTGCTGGTGATGTATGTCGTGTCTTTCCTCTGCCTTCTCCTCACCGTCCTGGAAATCATCCATTTGGGGATCGGTGGCATCCGCGACACCTTTCGCCGGCGGGCCACCCTCAACTCGCGTGCACCCCGTCCACCCTCTTCACGCTCTTTGCCCACAGCTCCACCAGGATACCATGCCACCATGAAGAAGGAGAAACTGAAAGAGCTGAGGGACTTGCCAATGGGTGACTCTGGACGAGAGAGTTTTGGGGATGAGGGCCCCTCGTCCAGGGAGCTGGAGCGGTTGAGGAGGCACCTGAAGATGGCACAGCAGCACCTGGACCTTGCATACCAGGCAGATGAAGGAAACCCTTCACGCAGCAGCAGCCCGGAGGTCAACACAGCTGCACAGACAGCTGCTGAGCAGAACCGCCTAAACTTTGCCCAGGAGAAGCAGGGGGAGGCAAGCGAGAAAGGTAATGACTGCACTGACACATGGGATGTTGGAAGGCATCTAAATTTCAAGTCCAACCTTGACTAATTAAACATTTTATGAAAACCCCACATGTTCTGTTAAACGGACCAGGTCTTTATTTTAAGGGCTTGAATACCAGTTATCCATAAAACTTCAAGCAATTAATCTATTAGAAAATGGAGCGCTGTTTGTACAATTTTATAAACCTGAGCTAAGCCTTTAAATTGTGCTATCAACACTGAATTCAGATATTAAAGTATCACATCCTCACATTTAAGAAGCTGAAAGAATAGTTGATTTGCTTGATGAATTGGTGGAATGAAAATCTTACGTTTTTAGGATATGTCTTGATTTTAGTTCAGGTTATTTGTCAAATTGTTTTAGTCCAAACAGGCTTTTTAAAAGATCTGAGAGTTTGCTAAGCATCCGTCCTGAGTATTGTTTTGTCCTTTCTTCTCCTAGGAGTACATGCCTGAGCGTGCTTCCTGCCTCAGACGTCTGTCCTTCCATTCCTACTGGCCTTAAACATATAAGGAGAAGCACATATGGGAATGCAGTCAGACCACTGAGGGCGACCAGTCTGTGTGTGGATGAAAGATTTGTGCCTTTCAGTATTAGTGGTCAGTGGAAAAGCAAAGAAATGCTGACCAACCTGTTTTGTGACAAATGGGTAATCTTCATGAATTTAAACTTGAAAGCCTGTCACATCTGGAGTTTCTGCTTGCCGACTTACGTCCAAACCTTGACTGTGCCTTCGGCTTAAACCCCGTCTACACCCTGTTCTTTCACCCACTCTGTTTTTTGTGGCCATGCAATAATCTGTGTCCATATCAGAATTTGTAAGGATTATTGTAAGCTTTAAACTCCTCTGGCTGAGTCCACTTTTTGTTTTCCTCACAAAGGAGAGGCACTCTTTTTATGAAACTGTCACTGAATGTTAATGTCTCACTTTGTTGAGGCTTGTTTGACCTCAGAATCGTAAACATCACAGCCTTGGGTTATGTTAATTTTGGAGCATGTGCAGTAGATTTTTTTTCTTTTTTTTTTTTCTTTTTGGTTCTCTGCATGAGTGGCTTTACCTTTAGCAGGAGGTGTCATGATTAATTTAAACAGATTTGATGTTTGGGATAATTGGCATGTTTGGCAGTTCATTTCGGAAATGTTTTGAAAAGATGTTTGAAACCTGTATATTTAATCGGCCAAAATACCAAAATATTTACCTGGGCGATGCTTGAATTCTTAATTGACAGGAAATGTTTCGAGGATTTCCCAAGAATCATTTCTGTATAATCGGTTCATTTTAAAATACTGTTTTTTGTTAACTTTTTTTTTTCCTAATTTAATCAAAGCTCAAGATTAGTGACCTTTGTCTGGGGGAAAGTGTTTGCATCATGCATTCCACCTGTTTCACATTACAACTTAAGGAGGATGTTTACAGGTCTCTTTTCTTTAAATTATGCACCATAGTAATTGTGATGCTACAAATTGCATAAAGTTTAAATGTTCTTTTTTTGTTTTTGTTTTTATAAAGCAGCTGGAAACATCTGTCTACTGGGCCACTTTCAAGAATGGAATTACATTCTTGTCTTTGTGAAACTCCTCTCTGACACATTTTCCATCCTTGACATACTTTGCTTCTTTATTTTTGTGCTGAAATGTTTATGCTGTAGTGC
The DNA here is from genome assembly GCA_029874935.1 of Atherina boyeri. NCBI lineage: Eukaryota > Metazoa > Chordata > Actinopteri > Atheriniformes > Atherinidae > Atherina > Atherina boyeri. The sequence continues at coordinate 2,316 of JAPMNP010683731.1, read as the reverse complement.
ATCCTGGAGAACGATCATGGTTGTCTGGATGAAATGCTAGTGCCACGCAAACATGTCTTCCATTTTTCCTGACTCTTCTCATCACTAGCTTTTAGTTAAAACATTTCATTGCCTGACAGCTGTTTTATCTGTGGTTGCAGAGCTGCCTGATCCTTTATCATCTCACTTCCAGTTTTGCAATTTACTGCAAGGTACGACATTCCATTTTGAATATGGTATTCCTTTAACGGTTTATACTTTTTTTGTTGTTCCGATTTCAAGTTTTGTTTTTTGTAGTTTTTGTAACTTTAGAGATTATATTGTCTTCAGAGTAAATAAATATATTTGAATGAAATGGTTTGGTCTTTTTTTTTTTTGCTTTGCTTTTTTTGCTTTAGATGATTTACCATCTAGCAGCATTGCATTTATTAAAGAGATTACTTGAACCCACTAAAATCTCGGAGGAAACTATGTGAAATATTAAATATACCAACAGTGCCCTCTAAAGACCATGTTTTGGAAAAGCAACTTAAAGGAGATTAAACTGAGAAGAGACTTCATTTTTGTTTAATTGTTGCCAAATTAAACACAAATATTAAGATGTAAGACATGGCACAAAACTAAGGAAATTTGTTTGGTCAATATTTTGTTGTAACAATAATTAATAAATCTAATACTGTTGCAAAGCCTGTTTATTTTCCTTAAGTGGTGCTACATTAGTTAAAACATGCATGTATGGGATGAACAGTGGTGGAATGTGGCCGAACTTGCCACATCTTTTCTGCCAATGCCGAACATCTTATTCTGCTCTTGACTCCCTTCTTGGTGTCAAAATATTGGTTTGGATGATTGAACACTGAAGACGCAAGACAACTTGAAAATTTAACAATTTATTAATTTAACAAACTGAGCCTCAGGACCTACACCACAACAGCCTGGCACCACCTCTTCATGTTGGGCACCACAAATTCCCTTTTGTGCTAAGTATAATCTCAAAGGATTCATTCTCAAAATTGGCAAGATCCCCAAACTGAGAGAGGTTTTCTGATTTCTGATCTGCCATATCCTCCTGTTGGTAGTCACTCTTGTTTTGAGTTTCTTGTGGACTGGATTAATGAACTTCCCCACAATAATAAAGGGGAAAAAATGGTACATATTGGCATATTACACATATTTTTACACTTAACCAATTTTCCACTGTCAGGGACCTCGGTAGTGAAGATCCATGCTCGGACACAACATCTTGGCGCCTTCTCATGCTGGTCAACCAGCGTGGTTGTGTTAGTCATTCCAACACGCCCAAGCTGAGGCAAAAGTATGGACTCCCAGCAGGCCATTACATCCTCTCCACTTCCAAATTCTGGAAGTGTAAATTTCCTGGCTCTGTTGGGTTGTCATCCTGGAGGATAGAGTTCAGTCCCGGAATCTGGAGATATGGGCTCGCCACCAGCTCACAGAATCACATTCGGATATCATGTCTGACAGTCAATTAGGTACAAATCAAGGCTCTGTGACTGACTCATATCTGGCAACACTTGAATGTCAAAACCAAAGTGAAAGCTACATGGAGAATATTGTAGTAGATTTTTGCAATTATTTTGGGTGCCTTACCCACACATTTTGCTGAGTTGCTCAAACCACAGAAGCATGATCCTTACCAGTCATACCTCGGCATAAAGGTGACTAATGAGGCTTTCCAACAATCTATAATACAACAATTGGTATCATTAAAGGGAAGATATCATTTTCCAAACACATTTGGAATATTTGTAAAAAAAAAAATCTCCTTTTAGATCTCCAAAGAATCACCCACAACCCGTTTTAATTTGCCTGTCTTGAACAAAAATCGAAATAATTGAACCAATGAAGCATCCTTGTAGATCAAGTGATTGGCCATCTTAAAAATGATATATAGAACTTTTGTTCCTCCCCGTCAGTAGTTGGCGCTTTCATACTCAGCCGCTCTTGCTCCTACCGTCGGCTGCACCGGTTGCCAGGTTTGCCGAATGTCCACAGGAGACAACCCTTGATTATATAGTCTGCAGTGATGTCAAGCTACAGTATGAGTCTTACGTGGCAATGTATCAGTCTTTCTTGTGTGCCATATGACGCCATTACACACTGCAACAATCACCGCATAAGACATATTTAATTCCCAAAAAGCGGACGGTAGTAAGTGCGGATTAGCAAACGATCTGGCATCCCATGTGCTCCACCTCTTATGACATCAACGGTCTGATGCTGTTGGCTGAGAGACACATGTGCTGCATCCGAATACCCCTACTACACTTGCTATATAGTAGGCGAAAACAAGTATGCATGCTACGTAGTAGATCC
>JAPMNP010683703.1:0-15574 GCA_029874935.1 Atherina boyeri | reverse complement strand
CACACACACACACACACACACACACACACACACACACACACACACACACACACACACACACACACACACACCAGGGGTAAAAAGGACACTGATGTTGTAAGAAAGGACCACAGAATTAATTTTCTAAAGTTGAAAAACCTCTCATCTGTAGTCTGTTTTAGCTTTCTACATTTATGTATGTTGATGGCTGGAGCACCTAAGAAGGTAGCAATGACTCAGATATCTGCAGGCTACCCTATAGGACTGGAAATACTTGATATAGTTCCTAATGGCAAAGTAATCATAAAATTAATTGTACCAAGAAACTCAAGGAAGGAATGTTTAACTTGTGAAAATCTGATTTGTTTTTGTTTTTCTAGTGATTTCTATCATTCTGTGTTTTCTGCTTTACTTCCACCGACAGCACCAGTTTGGTTCAGGAAAAACACAGCCATCAAGTGTTTTCCATCATATAATATGAGAGGAGTCATGGTGTGATGTGTGTGTCTTGTCCATGATACTTTTTGAAATCTATTCAGGTTTAACGCAATACTTAACCTTAATGGCAAGTGCAACGTGTGCATCCCCCATTATCCAGCAAAGAGCAAAAACACAACTTCAGGCTATGTAGGAGCCATCTGACCAAGAGCCATTGGGATAAAGTGCTTTTCATTTTGCTGCTGTGTATTCTCACTTTCCTAACGAGTCTTGTAACTTGCATCCAAGTTCCTCCCAGCAAGACGAAAAAGATGCAAAAGAAATCTTCAGTTATTTTTCATCAGTTTTGAGCAACTTAAAAATGTCTGCTACGTGAGATGACACAAAAATTTAAAACAGGCAATTTGTTCAAATTCTTCTGCATAGAACGCGCTTGTGTGTTATTGAACTGTGCCAGCAGTCTCCTCTCTCTTCACTGTGCTTTGGAAAGACAAGAACTCCAACTTTTGAAGTGAGAATGATTTCTGGATCAAAGTACAGAATCAAGCCTGACTCGCATGATCTAAAGGATCCACTGCGAAGATCGGGGTGTCAGTCATCACAAGGAAACGCTAAAGATTTAGTCTTTAATGATGGGTGTGAGCTCATGTGGCCAAGAATTAAGTCTGGAGGTTTAGAAAATAGAACAAACTGAAAACACTTAGGTGAGTAAATAGGTCCAAAATTTACTTGTGTGTACAATTAAGATTATTGTGCTTCACTCAAGTATTTTCATTTCATCATTTAACTTCTGTTTCACATGGTTTCTTTATCAAAGCCTCCCAGCAGAGGATTGATTTGGAACAGTCAAAATATATGATTCCAGATAAAGTCCTTCATTATTGACCAGGCAGTTTAGGACAATTTAAAATCCCCGACACTGAGAGACTGTTTCCTTAAGTGTGGATCATATTATGACACTGGCTCTTTTCAAAAACAACAAGCAGCCCCACATGTGCCATGGAAAGGCACCATTTGTTTCTAACAATAACTACTGAGGAATGGTGAGGACAGCTGGTTCACAGGGCCTCACACATGCACAAACACACACACACACACACCAAGGGCAAACTAACCACAACGTATTCGGTTATACATGTGTTTTTGAGGCGTTGTGGTGCGATGCATTGGTTTATACTGACCAAATCCTCTGTATGTCATCTGGATAAAGAGCGCGGATCTGAATGTGACAGCGCCGGGTTGATGCATCCATCAAACACAAAAACATCTTAACAGATTGGTTTTGTGTCTTAGAGGAGGGTAGTTTAACCACAACACATCTGTTAAAGGAAAATTCAGAGATCACTCTTAATTTACACTCGCTTAACGAGGCTCAATGTACAAGATGTTATGGAAACAATATTTAGCTGAATGATTCCACATTTCAGCTTTTGAGTTTGATATCTACAAGCTATTCAGAGACTTAATGTCTGACTTTACACCAAATCTCAAGTCTTCCTCCTGGTCATAACACTTGGGCTTGCATCAGCATTTTGCAGAGTTAAGGTGTCGCTTTCTATTAGGGATCAAAAAGAAATGGTCACCAAGTCCATCATCTGGAGCAGCGAGTGGCTAGACAGCCACTACTGCTTCATCCGTAAAGAAAAGAGTTACCCTGCATGAGCAAGACATTGATAGGTCAACAAATTAGAACCTCCCCTAAAAATAGTTACACACATATATTTACTAACAGCCATATTAGTGTTATTAGCCATTAATTCAATGCTTATTTACCGTTTAAAATGCTTAAATACGGGTGATGAGTAAGAAGTGCTCAACTCTTGAAAGTGGTTGAAGGAGGCAGAGCTGCCAGCATCACCATCCCAAAGATTTTTTCTTTCAACAGGTTACTGTGAAACAATGAAAAAGGAGCAAAAGCGTGGTGGTCTCTGGCTTTCATCAAAAGCTGTGCGCAGTTTATATTTATTGTATTCTAAATTTACATTTTTAAAAAAAAGTCTGCCCATGTCTTAGAACCATTATGAAAGTTAACGCACAAATTCAATATACATTTTTTTTTAACATAAAAGGATAAAAGTTTAGGCATGAAGGTGGAATCATCCATAACAAGGCTAAAAAAAAAAAAAAGAAAAGAAAAAACCAAACATGAATAAATAGAAAGTGCTAGTTTTAGCAGAACAAAAAATAAGAATATCTTCTTGTTAAAACAAAACAAAAAAAGAAGAAAAAAACTGCAATAAGAAAAGTCTCAAGCTCCTGATTTCAAGCAAAGAAATTCAAACAAGCCATTGAAAGCATGTGGTCTGACATGAGCAGAGTGTGGAGGAGCACTGGACTGAACCATCTATAAATTATACTTCGCTTTAACAACGTATAACTAAACAAGAACATCTAGAGAGACAAGCTCTTTTCTTATATTTAGTTTGTATCGGATGTGCGATGTTGCAGGTCTGTGGTCGTCAGAAGTGGAGCTGACACACGCAACGCGGCATTTCTTCAGGAGCCAAAATAAAATCCAATCGTTTTTCTTCGCTTTTAATACTTGAAGAAAATCTAACAAAGCATCTTGTTATAATTAAATTTCTGCATGAAGCAACTGAATTTACAATACTATTCCGAGTCTGAAGTAACCGTTTAAAAACAGTTGAAAGCTTTGGGATATTTTAAAAGTTTTAATGACAAGGTCATTAAAAGTCATGCACGCTGCAAATAACTGCATGCAGTAGTTATGGTAACCCATCCAAGCACTTTTTATTTATTAATAATCATTAACACACACAGCAGCTTCATTAGAGGAGCCTGTGCCCTCTCGACTTTTGAATGTGGAGTATTTATATGGAGAGCCATTTGTATGCCACAGGAAGCGAATGTCTGCCACAGCTGCCTGTAACATTAACCTGATAAAGAAAAGTTAAGTTGACTGATTATCGACTTCATATATATTTTATATATATATATATATATATCTATATATTTCTCTTCTCGCTTGCTCGCTCACTCGCACATTTAATCCCACTTGCTCTCATTTAGTTTTGTTTACAATGTAACAAATATGGTGACAGGCCTGAAATTACAATCACCAAAAACAAACTCAGAAAATAGGAGGGAGAAAGGAGGGTGAGGCCGTGGAGGACTGCTGCTGTCTGCTGCCCATCACTGACAGTTGCAGCACAGAGGACACAGTCTGCTTGATGCTCGGACATCAAAGAGGAGGCGGCGGAGGCTCTTTCCCCGAAGAGCTGCTCTCTCTAAGCTGGAGATTCTCCAGCGCCACATCTAAAGGCATGATATCCACACAGCCCATGGCTCCGAAGTCGGTGAAATCTCGGCGCTCGTCTTCGTCAGAGGAAGAGCTCTCTTCGTGCATCAGCGTAGACAAAAGCAGCTCCTGGACAAACAGACTGTGGTCGGCACGCTCTCCTTCTAGAAACTGTCGCTCTGCTTCAGACATCTTAGGTTCATTCAACCTGAAAAACATTGATTGACATTTTCAGTAGGACATATCTTAAGAGGGAAAATAACAAACTGGCTTATATTCAGAAGTTGTAATGCTGAGGATGAACTGGGCTGATCTTTAGAAATTAATCTAATGTTTTTACCAATTCTTTACACAAATAATATCCATTCATTATTAGAAAAACAAAGAATGTGTTAAGTTTAACACTGATTTGCTGGTTCATCAGCTTAATTTCGGCAAACAGCCACAATATTTAAACCACTCGCAGGCAGTGTATAACTGCCCAACTTATTACAATGTAATGTTGAACTTGGAAAAAAAAAAACAAGCATCCTGGCGTTGACCTCAATATTTAAACACTTCCAACATTGACACATCCATAGATCAGATCATGTCTCAGAAGCCACGGCGTGCAAAGGAACTATTGTAACGCATAGATTGCATAACCTCAAACACAGCTTCAGATCAAAGCGGAGCTTTTTCAGGAAAAGCTGATACAAATAACTCAACTTGCAGTCCAGTTAAAATTACTGAACCATCTGACTTATTACAGACAATTGTGCTCCTCAGGAAAATCCCAGTGGGGCCGAACACCGTGCCTTCATGTTGTAGTTAACAGTAGGGACCGATCGATATGAATTTTTATTAGGGTTGATGCCGGTTGATGCTGAAAAACTAACCTCCCCCTATTCTGCACATATATTTTGGAACCAATACCATTTTTGCTACTTCAATTTAAATCATAAAATTACATTATGATAATACATTTTACAAGTCTCATTTTAAAAAACACATTTATTGAACTTAAAACAATATTTAACAAATAGTAAAACGAGGTAGAACAAGTAATGTTGCATACAGTAGCATTTAACCGCTTAATCTTCGTGATCCTACCTGGCCCTATCCCAGACCTATGTGGTCTCTCCTGGCCCCTTCAGGTATTTCCAGTACATGGAGTTTCTGTTATAGTTCTGGTACCCGGCCTCGTTCACAAAGAGGCTTGCGAAGCAGTTTTTGTGAACAGGACACATGCGCGAGTCTCCTCTGCTGTGCGGAAGCACGGCTCCAGGGGCGCCAGGTTACAGCGTGGGTCGCCGCAGCAGAACTGCTCATCCGCGTCCAGCATGAAGTTGACCTTACCGGGGCGTATCAGGAGGAGGAAGAGCGGTACGGAGGAAGAGGATGAATTTGGCATTCCTCTTTCCAATTTCAAAGTGCAAAATTTCAGCTAAGCTAGACATTATAAAGATACTTTGAAAGTTTAAAACTTGGTGTTTTTTAAGTTGATGCAGCAAGTTTTCTGGCACTCAGCTAGTGGGGGAGGGGTAATGTATGGTCTGCACCTGGACTGCAGCGTCTCCAACAACAGGGCTGCCTATTGACGCTTGTCTGTAAATCGTGCCGGGAAAATATATCTGTGTACGCACCCACACATCGGCCAATGCCGAAATAAGTAAAAAATGCAAATGTCAGCCCGATATATCAGCTGGCCGATGTATTGATCGATCATTAGTAAACAGTATAACAGGCTTTTACCCTTAAAGTTACAGGACTGGTTTTGAAAACACGCTAGTCCATTGAGCACTGATGTTAAACATGCTGCTTTAAATTAGCTTATTATAGTGAGTATACCTGCATTTGTAAATACAACATTCAGCATGTTTCAGCATGGGATATTTATGAAATGCAACGATTGGTATCCTAAACTATAAAACTTCCTGACTAGTTAAACTCACCGTGCTAAAAGGAACTGGGAGTTGTGGGATGAGGACGAGGGATTGCTTTCGCCCACAGTGGCGGTGTTGGCAGTTGCTGTGCTGGGTGGTGGTACGTTGGTGCCAGTGTTGCCTGGGTTGTTGCCACGTCTCGCTGCATGGCGGCCCGTCTCTACCTGCTGTCGTGCTGCCTGTGCCTGCTGCCGCTCCAACTGCAGTTGCATCTGGAGCTGTTGGAGCTGCGAGGCTGAAGGCCCTGACGAGTTTATTTGGCCCCCTGCAGCACGCCGGACACCTGAGAGCTGAGACAACAACTCTGCAAGAGGAAAAAAATAAAACAAGATTTAGTCATTTTTGTTTAAAATAACTGAATACAGAAAAGTATGGTCAAGTGCATTAGAGGGGAAAAGTAAGAAAAATGTCAACATGAACTGATTATCAAAGTATCCTTGATTAATATCTTTGTGCTGCATTTAATTGTATGAAAAATGCAAAATAAATAAAGCTTTGATTGAATACTTGGATTTTTATTGTCATGAGAATAAAAAAATAAGGTGGAAAAATTCATCCTCCCTGTGCTCCGGGGGTGTGAGGGGGGATTCCCCTTGCAAGACCTGTTTTTGCAAATACTTAAATTATACAAGTCAAAAAACCATCAAAACACTGTGTTGAGCACTACTCTTGGCACAACCCTAAATCTCACCAGCAATTGGGTCCATTGCTTCTCTGTTACTGGGGGTGTAAGTCAAGCTCTGCGTTGAGGAGGATGAAAGTCCCCCTGCAGAGCCACTGGTAAAGTGCATATTTGTCCGTCGTGCTCTAGGACCGCCCAGTCCTCGTCCAGGGTGAAACATTCTGCGTACGTGCCGGACGCTGCTGGACTCATCGTAAAAGTTATTGTTAAGGTCAAATTAAGTCATGGTGTATATAACCAATATAACTTGGAAATGTGAATGAATTCATGCAAAACATGTCCATATTCTGACTATAATGTGTAGAGGTAGAAAGGATATTAAATCTCTTGGCGCTCTGTGTTCGAGTGTGAGGTGAGCTGTAAAGTCATCTGTGACGTGGTTAGGGTCCCCTCCTGGCAAGGCAGCACATATTGGACAGATCTGAAATGAGAGTGAGACAAAGACTTCTGTTTGAGACACATTAGCTTGAGATGTCATAACCAGCTGTACATTAGAAAACAGCCAATGTAACTGCTGTCTGAATGTAAAAAAATTAAGAAAGGACTGAACTGACAATGTACAGTTAAAAATAAGACTTCCAGACTCAATGCAAAAAAAAAAGTATCCTTTTGTTTGTAAAAACCTTAAACATCTTTGACCACAAAGTAATTTTACAGCAAACAGCAGAATATTGAAGTTCAAATGGCCACAAATAATCACAACAATTTCAACATTAATGGAAGTACAAATTCTACACACATAAAGGAGTTTAATTCAATTCAATTCAGTTTATTTATATAGCGCCAATTCACAACAGATGTCATCTCAAGGCACTTAAAGTGTAATTCAAATCAGTTAAAATAAAACAGTTTACACTGATGATGAACCCATTTCAGTATGGCACAGATGTTCCTCCTTCAACTTTAGGGTTTAAAAGAAGAAAAAGGCAAATTTTCCTCAAATTTTTTGTACTAAATCTTAATTAACTGACAACATTAGGGATTTGGACTAACAGTATTCAAATATAGAGTATGCTGTGCAGAATTAACTGTATAAGTTTTTAACTTTGGTATTTTCTTTTTAGGCATAACAATGACCAAGAACAAATGTGGATAAATAAATTATGTAAATAACAAAACAAATAAGGCAGCCCAGTAACATGCCGTTCATCATAAATGAGTCCACTAAGTAAAGACAGTACAAAATCATTTGAAATCTCATCATTGACTTGGGCTGCATCTGAATACCCCTACTACGCTTACTATGTAGCAGGCGAAAACAAGTATGCATGCTACGTAGTAGGTCCGAAATCTCCAGTATGCATAGGAGTAGTAAGCACAAAGTTCCTGGATGCATATTACCGCCACAGTAAGCAGTCGATGGATGCTACGCTATCCCACAATGCAGAGGAAGGTCCGAAATTGTAGAAGAAGAGCGACCTCGACAAATAAAAAAATGAATGGCTACCGAGGACATGTCAACCGTCATCGCCACTGCGGCAATTTTGGCATACAAATGTAGGTCTAGCAATGTTACTTATTACTTTTATTTTTTTTTGACAACTGATTAAAATTACGTAACGTAAACATTTGGGTCAAAAAAGTTTCAAAGGACACACAAAATGGTGGAGCAGTATATATTGCATCAACGGTTGAGTAGTAGGTACTACGTAGCATGTAGAAAATATTAAGGATTCGGATACAGCCTTGCTCTCTGCCATCAAACCATCATTTACATTGCATCTAATTCTGGGTGCAGCAGTCCAATAAATTACATATTTTGCATTAACTACCATAAAACACACACAACCATGGTGATAGCTGAAAATCTCTACATGGATACTGTATATAAAAGCACACTGATGTTGTAGTGTCTTTACTCTGCCCCACTGTCATATAGATGGCACCCAATGTGAATCAATCCACAGCCATTCATCTGTACTTTAATGTTTTATGCTTAAAACTACTGTACTTATTTTCCTTAATACAACACTTGGTTTAGTGAAAAATTAAATGAAAATTTGTGAATTATTAGAAAGATTTATATCCTCATTAGGAAGAAATGAGCCCGAAAATTACTGCCAGAGGATGGGCCATGTAAATGGGGAAGTTTGTTTCTGTCTATTTGTGAGATTAGAAATTATTAACACCAAACGGAAAGTGAATACACAACTAGTTTCATAAGAGGTTACATTTATATTTCAGGCAAAATTAAATAAATAAAAGAAAATATTTTTAAAAGAAATGCTGATCCTTGATTATGTGCTTCTTGTCACCTCTGATTCTCCAAAAAATAACACTTGCAGCCGAACAACAAACAGAAAGGACTGAGGACTAGTCAATAAGTTCAGCAATTACAATTTAAGTATTTTGTGCATTTTATTGTTCTTTGATTAAGCCCTATGCCACTGCGTAGAAAGCGTTTTAAAAGCTAAACATAATCTGAAAACCACCTCCAATCACCTGAAGATCTTCTGAGAATTTGATAGCTGTAACACCGTCTACTAAAACCTTTATTTCTCAGCTTCTGAAAAAATACAAAAACTGAGAAATGAAGGGTAAAAGCACGCTAATGTTGCTTAAGGTCTCACAGGGAGGTACATACATATGCTACATCAGTCTTTATGGGTAAATGTACTGAACATTATAGTCTACTGTGGCATCATCAGCACAAACCAACATAGTTCAGAGTTTAACATACATTTTGGTTAGTATTACAGGGTTTGGTGAGGAGGAAATTAATACTACTTGTCTTTACTTTCTACTTCTTATCCCATCACAGCTAAGACTCATGTGGATAAGGTTCTAGCAAGCCAACAAGGTGCTATCCCTGTTAACAGCAGTGTGAACCTTTGCACTGCTTTCCTCACTAGTGGACAGTACATATGAAAAGCCATTCAGTGATAACAAGCAAACCATAAATGTTCTTGGCATGTGCATAATAGGATGTAATTTCAGCTGACTGGAGTGCAGAACTCAACAGAAATAGCATAGTAAAAGTAAAAAAATAAAAAGTTTCACTCCACCTGACCTCAATAAACAGCACAACAGTGGAACGTAGAAGTTAACTGGGATGCTAGAGCTGCTTATGGAAATTGAAATGCAAATTGTACTCACCACCTCTGTGGAGGTTTCTGAATGGTCGGCGGTGACGTGCTCCTGTAGGGATGTTTCTGTGAAGCCCATCTTACCACAGTAAGGACACGTGAATGACTGGGGTTGCTCTACTGAAAAAGTGTCTCCACCATAATACAAGTCTGAAAGACAAGATTATAAAAGAGTATCTATTAGGGAACAAGTTCAGTTTTATAAGGGATGAATTGTATGAATCGTGAATGTTGATTTTTTTTAATCACACAGTAATATGTTTAACTGCTATGATCAATAAGTCACAGAAGTTTCTGTCCATACTCCCAGCCAAGTCCTTACCATAGTCTACCCTGGTTAATATACACTGCATGGGGTGCTCTGTGGTGTGACGTGTTGTAGTGGCTCCGCTCTCATAGCATGATGCACACAGGTCGTAGTCGTAGCAAATTAAACACTTAAACCGTCTTCCTCTAAAGTTGCCTTTTAAACATGCATCACAGCTCACACCTGCAAAAAAGAAAAAAAAATACAAAGAGAGAAAATAAGAGCATACAATTAAATAGTGGACCCAACCATTCAGTTACGAATACCATACAACTGTGCCTGCAAGATGGGCTGTGAGAAAGCAATCTTTATCTGATTGCCAGTCTCACATGAGCATGTGTTTTGGAATAGCACCAGCACCAACAAGCAAGTGCCAGCAATGAAGAACCCTGGCATTCCAGTTAACTTCACAAGCAAGTCAGAAGCACGACACAAACATCTGAGAGCTGTTTTCATTGCCGATTTCATTATTCATTTATAGAATAGTAAACACATTTTCAGGTAGCATACTGCTGTTTATTACACCTACATACAGAAACCAAATTTATCATGAAAGAGAGAACTGAGGGGGAGCCAACAAAAGCCAAAAAACAAACAAACTGCCAATTAAAATTGCACAAAAATGTATAAAGTACTCCTGCGTTTAAGTAGTAATAATATTCAAACATTGGCTCACTGTTTTTTTTTTCCAAGGCTTCGTACTGATATTTCATTAGAAAAGGTGAAAAACTTGTTTGGAAAACATTGTGTAAACAAGTATTAATGGAATTTCCTCTGGCTGATGAAAAATCTGACAACAATACTACAAAGAAATAAAAATCTCAAGAGCTAACATATTCTAAAAAACAAAACAAAAAAAACAGACTTGAACAAACAATCTAGCAACATGTAGTTATCTGTGTGTTGGTTAAAGGTTTGGCGGTTTCATAGCAACATTCACAGAGGCTTACAGAGAGAAGTGTTGTAGTTGTGAAATTGTGTGCTTCTCTTAAGTCATTTACATATGAAAATACCAAGACAACCCAAGTTCTATCTCGAGAACAAGCTTGCCCACAATAGTACAGTTGAACAGGTTGCCAAGTACCTTTGTTGTCTCCTGAAGAAGAAAAAAAGTTATTGCAGTATGTCATTCGGTACTGTAGGGGCTATCTAACCTTACAGTTGCTATGTTTGTATCATGGTACAACTCAGTAACTTCATAGGTGATTCAACTAAACAAACACCTGGTTGTTTTAAATTACAGATAGCAATAATACATACATTAACATAACCTTGACTAGCTACCTACCTGGTAGCTAGCTAACTTGGTGACTGATTTATGGTCAGAGGCCTGAGACTTTCTGTCTTCTTGATGACAGTGCACTCGCTAACAACAGTATGTGAGTACACGAGACAGTATGGTGCTAATTTCTCTGCTACATGCTTTTAGATGAACACATAGCCCACATGTAAGCGAACAATTATAACAATATTCTTAAGAGTGTACACAGTGTTTTTATTAAAATGATTAGGGTAATTATAGACGTCATAAAGTCATAACTACTCCAACGACTTCTTATATTAGCATACATTAGCCTACTTGCTAGCCCGGCTAACCTAAGGTAACGTAGCACCTAGCAACGGCTAGCTACTAAGCTCCGCTCTACCGCCGTATCATAACGAGTAGGTTGAGTGAGGCTACAGACGCTATCTTTGAATTGCAAAACATGAGACATATATATACACCAGATATGTTGACAGTGAATATATTTGTCAAGGGACACGCCTGGAAACCCGCCACGAAAAGCGCAACAACCCCTCCTGACTCGAAGAAGCACTTAGCGAAGCTAGCAGAGAAGCTAGCTGATCAGGTAAAGTAGCCACCATCCCAGACGCTGTGGATCCGTTTATCAACTCACCCTCATGTCGGGACATCCTACAAACAGCGACACAGCCCTCCTTGGGCTCCCCAGAGCACTAAAGGGGGAACAAAACAGTTTGTGTGACTCTAAATTGAAAAAATCTTCACCCCTCGTCTCTCTTTTCGGGCAAGATGGATCCCCAACAGCATACAGTTTGTTCTGCTTCCCCTCCCGGAGTGTCACTTATGTCCGAGTATTACGGGTGAACACCAGGTGGCGCTCTCCCACGTGAAACCACTCTGACTTAAGCAATGGTGCTTCGTGCCCTTAAACTTGACTTGCAGGATATAGAAAGATAGTCAGGCTACTAGTAGATAAAATGCTATCATCAGCAGCATTCTGTAAATGTTTCCAAAATTTACTCTAGACAGACACCTAACATTGTGTACTTAATATAGCCTAGCTTACTGTACCATAAGTGGACAAATATTTTTTTGAGGGGAACAATTCGTTTTTCTCTGTAAGATTTCTTTGAATATTTTCATTTAGATTAAATGCATTTTACGATATTCTGCACCACAGGAAACATGGAGAACATTGCTATTAGGAGACTGGAGGAGCATTTATTCACATGTTCATTTTCCATTTCAAGCATGGGGGAAAAACCTCATTATTTGAAAGCAAATCAATTTAATCTAAGTCACACTTTAAATCCAATAAGCAAAGAGGAGAAACTCACTTTAATACACCTGAATATGTTTGTTTATATCAAATTACCTTTACAAAACCATAATAGGCATGAAGTCTGCAAGAGTCTACAGGACCAGTTGCCCTGTTTTACTTCCTCAGTTTAAAGTTTTTGTTCCATATTTAAAATAAAGTTAAATCAAGTAACTGCTTATAGAGCAGCTGTATCTTAATTACATATTTTATTTCAAACATAATCTGGGTAATTTTTTTTAGCATCAATAATGTTATTAATTTTTTATTTATATATTTCAAAATCTTTGTAGCTACAAAATAAATGTGAAAAAGACTATTTTACTTATGTTTACCTCTTTTTGGACAATATCATTATATAAAAGAAAATTATGTCTTATAAGAGATACACCAGGGGCTTGTTTATTAATACACTAATTTTTTCAGCAGAAAAAACAGAGTTGAAAGTTGTTTTGTTTTTTTGTTTTTCAAAGAAAATGTTCTGTCTAATCTGAACCTACAGAAGCCAAGAGCGGCCAGGCTTGACTACCATTCTTTTTTTAGATAACAAGATAAACCCAAATTTTCTAGTGATAATGAAGTAATTATCTTATTATGAGAAAATGTAATTAAAAAAAAGATGCAACTAGGGCCGCTCTGGGCTTCCGTATGAACAAAAGCAAAAATAAAAAGACAATTTTCAAAAATTTACTAATAAAAAGTCTTTATTTTGTACATAGGATCTAGTTAATTTCTGTGCTGATGAAGACACATAAAATCTAACAAACCAGTGCATTACAAGGAAAACTTCACAGCAGTGTAGTAGAAGGCAGGCCTGGAGCTCATAACTTCCACTTTGTGCCTCTTACTCCCCTTCGTGCATAAATCAGATGTGGCCATACAATCCTAAAACAACTAATGCTTACATGTTCTGTACAAACAATGTATTACATGTTCATGCCAACAGTGAAGGGTTACAGCTGAGGAAAACTGAAATATTCAAAAGGTCTCTCTTCATCTGGCTGTTTTCCTTCAAACTTATTCCACACCAGTGAGGGAAAATGTCAAAGAAGAGGCAGGGAAATATTTCCCCAGCATCTCTCTGAGCATACTTTGTAGCTGTGCCACTGCTGGAAACAAAAACAAGGCAGAGAACCTGAATGAATAAGGTACTATGTACCGCTTATGGGGTGACTGTGGGCCTACAGTGAGCTAATGTTTTGTGTAAATGATTAAGCTAACAGGGAATCCCTTTACTAGATGGAAAAAAACTGGTGAATGGGCAGACATTTCATTTCTAATCTGGAGCAATATGCTCATCTATTATGCAAATGAAAAACGTTGAAATCTAATCAATCTTATTCAGCATCAAAATTCAATATTCAACCGGTTTGAAATATAATTTTCAGATCAAACAAAATCCAAATAGTGGATACAAACCCCCATCACTGTATATATTTCAGTACAGAAAATTATACTTAAATTTTTCATCAAATATAACACTATTTACATATTTGCATAAGCTTTAACTTTGTGGCAAAAGCCAGATAATTTTCTTATGTATCCAATCTAAATGTCCTTATTCATTATACTTTTAGCACCTGAGCAAAATCCACAAAAATAAGGAATGGCCACAAAAAAGGAAAATAAATTCAATCCAAACATTAAATTAAATGCAGACAAAATTATGTACACATTAAAGCTTTACATCTGTGAACACTTCTATTTACAGTACAATTAAAGGTGCTGCTTTCTGTATCTCTCAGTAACCATGGTGACACAAACTACACTCATTTAACATCACAACTAACTGGAAATAAAAGAAAACATACAGACTGCACCTTTGCTTGAGGAAAATTTTGCATACAGTTTTCCATCTTTGGCCAACACTTTCCAAATAAAACATGTGCCATGTTATAGTTAAAATACAGCAACAACAAAATGCTATAAAATGCTCAAAGATACAGTGTTTCATAAAATTTATCAAGCAAACATATTTTAACACTATGAGACAGACTGCTCCAGCACATGTAGAATTCACATATTGTCTTTTCATACATTTGGCTGTTAACGCTTTAACATTAATTATGTAAGATGATTTAGGCAACTTTGGAATCGCATAAAAAAAACCTGAGACCATTTTTCCTTTTAAGCTGGAGTGGAGCTATGTGAATCACCTGTGTGTGATGCAGGTAAATGCTATTTTGTCAGCAGTTGATGGGGTGGAGAAGCTGAAGCAAAATAAAAAGGTTTACAGTGAGTGTCATTGGCTCTGTTTATGGGACCGTCTAAAGCGAGACCCAGTCTTGTAACCTGATGCCTGAAGCAGCGCAGAAAAATCATTTGGAAATATTTGCAAAGATTGTCTGACACATGTCAGTGTAGGAAACAGTCATATAAACTGTATTTTCCAGGTAGTCATTGTGTCAAAGCACTGAGGTGTCTGTGGGTTTTATGACATCTCCTCCATCTGTTTGGTTGCTTGTCACTCTGAGTGACCCAGTGGGGGTTTTCTGGAAGTCTCAGTCCATCATGTCCTCCTTTGAGTAGTCCCTGGATTTCCTCTTGAAGAAGCCAAACTGAAAGATTGGAAAACATAGTCAAAAAGTAATCATAATTTTACATTTGGAGAAAGGGAGCACATTCTCTGAGGTCCCTAGACACAAAAATCATCCAAAAAATGATATTGTGGAGCAATTCTTTTTTTTTTTGCATTTTTCCTGAAAAATGGCTAGAGCTTAAGGGGTTAAAGAAGTGAAACATAATTTTGATTTTTCTCTGCGGTATAAGGTACAGGGTAAATTAGGCAAATGAAGCCCACTGAAGTGTGTCACTCCTCCTATATATTCCCTGGAGTGTCGGAGCTACTGCACTGGGTCAAACCAGGAGGTGCCCTTCAGCTTTAACAGAAAAAAATAGCTAATGTAACACACTTGTATGGCTTGTAGGTGCTATTAGTAGCTTTCAGCAAAATCCCTGTGAAACAATCAGACATGAATGTTTTATTGCTTATATATGTTCTTGTCATTATCAGTGTTCTCTGTCCTCCTTGGTACAGACACAGAGAGGTTGCAGTAATGACGTAAGTGTGCCTCAGCTCCATTTACTTTGAATTTCTTAAAGGGACATTGTGTAACATTTTGTTGTTTTGTTGTTTACTGGCCAGAATCAATGTCTGCATTTATAAATGTGTTATCATTGGTGTTTTATGACCTCCACTCATGATCTGACACAAGTGAAGAATTTTAGATGTGTTTCTACATAGGGCGGGGCAGCCGGTCTGGAAGCGCCATGACAGTCGGCCATCTTGAAACTACAAGTGGCTGAGCAGAACAAATACACAGCATGGAGACAACTT
>JAPMNP010683694.1:0-16512 GCA_029874935.1 Atherina boyeri | reverse complement strand
CGTCCTGTTGTCCAAAGCGTGCTGTGCCGTACCGTACCGTGCCGTGCCGTGCGCAGTTGCAATGGAAAAGGGGCATTAGTCACCAGCCTGAGTGTGTACATTCTTGAATACACTCACAGACGTGTGTGTGTGTGTGTGTTAGTTTCTCAGAGTGTCAAGGTCAGGCATGAGAAAGTCCCTCATGGGAGCAGGCAGGCATTGGCTAAGTGCCCTCTAAGTGTAAATGGATCCACACTAACGCGCCGTCTCTTACTTGATGGATTTGATCCACTCCTCCTTTTCTTCCGGGGTCGGGGCTGATATCCTGTACACTACATGGTTGCCCTCAACGACCCGCCCATCCGCCTCTGTCTTGCAAGCCTTGATAACTTGACCTTTGTGGTTGGGGTTGTAGAGCTCAAAGCAGTTCTGGGGAAAATATATATATTGAGTAAAATATATTTTCTAAAACCCTAAAAACTAACCATCTATTGTGTTTTTGGATTATACAAATGAGAGAAATGTAAAAGGATTTGGTCCTTACAGGTTTTCTTGGTTCATCCACCTCTCTGATGCTGAGGTTTTCTAAAGGAATAATCCCACGAGGCTCTTTATCCTGAGGACACAAACAAAACAACCTTCAGCATCAACAAATCATTCATTCATTCAGCACATGCATATGCATATGCCATCTAAGAGACAGACAAGGGCCGCATAGAAATAAAGAAGGGATTGAGTCCAGATCATTATCCAACCAGTCTCTTGCTCTAACGTCTCTCCTTCTGTTACATTATTTTTCTTAGCAACCCTGTCACAGACAAGTCATTTTGTTTTGTAATTGAAAAAGAACAAAAACATAACAAATGAAACATCTGTTAAAAAATCATGTCAAGAAAAAAAGTGGAATAAATGAAAGAATGAATATGTATATCAGCTAATGTGGGGGCAAAAAAAAACGTTATTTTGTACATATTTAATTCTTTATGTTTAATTATAGTATATATTTAAAGACAAATATTGTATTATTTTTCTTTTCTTAATCTTTCACTTTTTGTTTTGCTTTTTCAATCCTCCAACAGCATTTGATATTTCTCTGTCAGGCACCAAAGAGATGCCAATATCTGGCCTCAATGTCTGGCGTCTAATGGTCTCTAACCTCTGTTATGCTGGGGTAAGATGCTTCATTCATAAGCATCACGGAAAAGTATAAACACAAAGAAAACAAAACAATCAAGCCCACAATAAGCAGATCATAAAAAGATATATATAAGAAATGAATTAATAATAATTTAACATGCAATAAACAGATACATTTGTTATAATTTCTCAGAAAATACAATATGTGAATCAATACTGTACATAAAAAATTATGAAAAAAGGAAAATGTTTGTTATTGAGCTTTTATGTTTTGTTGTATGTTTATGTTTTTTTTTAATATAACTGATATTAATTTTCCTCTCTATGCCCCATCTGTAATACATTTTTATTGCTTTTGTTATTGGGGGTGCTCCGTACTTTATCCCATACTGAATTTACTACAATAATATACACTTCTAAAAGGGAGAAAATTAAAAATATCATATTATTTCACCCAACAGAATCTCACCTCTATGTTTATGCTTGTGTCCAGTGACAATTAGTGAATGCCAATTAAACTCTTTTTTTTAGATGGTGGTGTTCGCATTTCTAACATCATAATTAAGACGTTTGCAGTTCGACTGAGCTCAGATCAAACATTAATCACATCATCAGCGCCACAGATGTGCTAGCATTGCTCTCATGTCTTGTTCATTATTGACAGTGTTTTTTCTTTTATTCAGGCAATTAAAATAGTAGCTGTGACAGCTAAAAATTACAACAAAAAAAAGCTAAACATTTCTGTTAAAAAAAAAAGATCATCCAGCAACATGACTTGCTGCAACAGCTTTTATTTCCACAGCGTGTGTCAAGGTGTGGCTAAAGTTAAAGCACTCTGAAGGTCTTTATTCATCCTGGTCATGTGAGGGAAAGCACCCGAGGGAGGGGTAACCCTACACTCCCCATCCATTCACCTTCCAACACATCGTGTAGGCTGAGCCCAGATGTGAAAGGTGTGTGTGTGTGTGAGTGTTGAGGTATTGGGGGAGGGGGGGGCCTTGAGGAACAACTCTGTGGCCTGCTTGTCATCTTTCCTCTAATGAGGGGGCACAGCAGGGGGAGGAAATGCCCTGGGACAGCTGCTCACAGCTGGCTCAGTGTGTGCCGCAAACCCCCACCACAGCAGGCATTTGTGTGTGTTGAGGGATTCCTAATGGTGGGGTTTGGGGGTGGGGGGGCGCCCACTTGGCTTACAGCTTAGCAGGGCCAGATGTGTAGCTGTAGACTTTGCAGATGTTTCCCATGATGCCTCATGTTAATTGCTGGAGTGTGGCTCATTTCGGTCAAAGGGGCTGCATCTGTTAAATAGTAAACCTGCTGGGCAAAGACCTGTGCTCTGTCTTTTGTGTGCGTGTGTGTGTGTGTATGTGGTGTGTATGTGTTGATGTGTGTGTCTGATTGTGAGAGAGAGAGAGAAAGAAACATTGACTGAATGCACTGCCCTTTGTTCAATTTATCTTCAATTAACTTTAAATCCAGTCACGATCTTTCTGTTTTTGTCCACAGCTCATCATTTTAAAATGGACAAACAATACAACTAGAATTGTAAAACCTTATGAGGTGTGAATTCAAACAGAGTTTGACATTTTGATGTTGTTTTAAATGAGAGTTGCTCGAGAATATAAATACAAAATATTGACTGTTTTGACCGTTACTGACGTTGTGAGGTTGCCAAGCAACTCTAAGATGCAGCACAAATGAACTGCACCATCATCTAATTTTCATCATCATGAAAATTAAAAGGGTTACATTTGCAATTATGCTGTGTTTATTTCTGTTAAAAGCCAATCTAACCATATTTTTACTACTAGAGTTCCAACGTTAGACAGATAGAAGCACACACAAATTGAATTACTTACTGTTGTGTATTCAAAGTAATAGAGGCAGTTGTCAGTCAGAATAAACCACCTTCTCTTCCACGTTTTCACCCGGCCGCCTGTTGAGGAGAAATGCAACAACATGTGAGCTGAAACTGAAGGGTTGACAGTGTTTGTGCATGTAGAAGCTAACCTACAGGAGACCCCAGTTCCACGTGCCACATCTGGTTCAGATCATCGTCTCCCTGCGTTATAAGGCCGGTTGTGCCTCTTCTACCCCCCAGTCCTCTGAGATTGATGCCCACAGGCGAGTACGAGAAAGAGAAGTGTGTGTGAAGACAGTTGAACTGTGTTACCTTCAAGGAGAAATCTCAGACACGTACACAGCACATACGTGTGAGAACTGAAGTAACAGGGTGCACTGGTGGTCTGATTAGTGAAGGATCAAAAAGACTCTTGAATGTAGCAAATAAACTCAAGTGTTTATTTGTTTACAATGCAATTAAACCTCTAAATGTAGGCGTGACATCAGGAGGAAAACATGAAAAGAGGCGCAATGGGCCCATCTGCCTGCATTGTCAGATGAAACTAGATTATTGGGATTATTGGATTTTCTGTTAATTACACCGTGAGTGATGCAATCTGTAATTAACCTATGCGATCAATGTACAATGTGCAACATGTGCAGAATAATAACATGTTTGCTGACTGTGTGGAATGTACGCAAAGTGACCGTTACTGATGTAATCTATATGCAACGTTCACATGACCCAGATTTTTGTTCTTTAAATTCAAAACTAGAGTGGTATCCAAAATTTTATCATGAACCAAAAATCTTTATTTGACTGAATTATGACAGATACAGTTGCTGCATTTTAATAATTTAAGTGGAAAGAGAATTTACTGCTACAATATATGTTTTACCTTCCTCTGATTGACAGACAAGCTTGAGTATGGAGCCGCTTAACTCCCCTCAGCAATGTTTGTTGTCCTCAAAATATGGCATTTATCATATATATCTACTGCAGGGCCTCCCAGGTTTGCATGTATCTGATGCAGTTTGAGCACTAAGGTTATTTTAAAGATATGTCAGAAAAAAAGCAGGAGTAAAAAAGTATTAATTGGGCTGATTTTTATCATTTGTAATATAGCTAAAGGAAAATCCCTCAAGTTACAACTACTCAAATGAGTTCTTGCTCCATTAACTTAAAGGCTTCAATGTATGTGTTTTTTCTATAAGGCTGCATGCAAATGCATACTTTTACATTACCTTCTTGTTTCATTTACTGTATTTTAAAGTGTTATAACTTGATGAAGTCTATTTTAGTGAGGTCTAAGAAGAATTTGGAATATTCACTAAAGTAAAACTGATTACTTTTGTACTTCTGACTGATGTCATGGTGTAGACCATGTATAAAAATGGACACCTGGTAAATCTGACTGCCTGTCGGATGATAAAGGTCAGAGGAAGTATAAACTTTCTTCTGACACACAAATCAGACTTTGGTTGAGTTACTGAGATTTTCTTTCCTTTTTTTTGTCAGACATTAGATCTGAAATGGCATCCAGACCGCACGCTGCTTTCTCTTAGATGTCTGAATCTAAAAACATTTAAAGACCACTTGTATATTCCCATGTGAAATGTAGTGGAGAGGAGGAACAAATCAGCAGAAAATGGAAATACAAAAGTAAAGTATCTCAAAGGAGTACTTCAGTAAATGTACTTTACTTTCCAGCACTGACTGTGTCCCAGTGCGTCAGGACATGATGTGACTGACAGAGGTGCCTAATGTCTGTATGACCCCGCCACCCTCTGAAATATACTCTAAAAGTGTCTACATAACCACATTTTTTGACATGCTGTCCAAGTTTGATGATGATGGGTTCAGGCACAGCAGCAAGCTCAGTCCTTAAAGCACAGTCTTATGAGAGGGCGGACATGGATTTCACAGCAGCAGAGCAGTGCAGAAGCAAACCTTACTGACTGCTGTTAAACAACAGAATTAAAAGTAAAACAATAAGAAATCTTCCATCATTAGGCCCATTAAGGGCCGCACCATTGGAGAATTTGCTAACGTGAAATAGCAAACTAGCAAGTGAAGCTGATTTGATGGCCAGCGAAGCAGGAAGAAAGAGTGAATCATGACAAAGCAGTGAGATGTACCGAGAGCCTGCAGGGTGGGAACACAGGAAGACAGATGAAAAAGAGCAAGGGTCTTTACTTCTCTGCATGACCAGCCAAACAGCAGTAGGTGTCTATTCCCACAGCACAAACCCAAGAGGGACATTCACTGAAGCTCGAGCATGGCTGTGCAATTTAGCAAGAAAGGAGCTGAATGGCGGGCAGGGAAGTCTCCACTGGTACAGAGCAGGAGGAAACTGTTGTCTCTGGGAATTCAAAAGCAAAAAAAGCTATACTTATTCTAGAACAATGCAAGCTAGCATTATTTTGAGTGCAACACAAAAACCTCAAGCAGTTTTGATTGAATAAATCTGGTTGACTTCCTACAGTTTTCTAAGTTATTTCTATGAAATATTGGAAGCTGGACAAGTTTTAACATGCTTTTATGTTTTCTTGTTTGGAGGAACTGAGCCCAACCTAAAAGATAACAAAATGACTGCTCATTTTGCTATAATAAAGAGTTTATCAACACATCTGTTAGTTTGTGTTAAATCAGTCACATAGTATATTTATCATTTTATTATGCAAACTGAAGACTGATTTACTTACTTTATGGCCTTGCCCTGTTGTTTAAGTCCTTAAACTTAAGTTATTTTCTTAGTTAGTTCGTTTCTTAGTTAGTTTGTTTCATTTTTTTCATGCCTGTCAGTGACAGTCCTATCAACTGTAGGTCAAGTGAGTTTGTAGTTAAACTTCCTTTTACATGTACAGTATGTAATCTTTTTGGTCTTGGAATGAACGGTACTGTCTGAAGGGGATCTTCAGTATTGTATACATTGTGTCTTTGACTTAAAATGCTGTCCATACTGCTGGGACATTACATGCTACCACATGTCAGGCCTTATTGGTTAGATCAACACAAGACTTTACAACCTAATAATTTAACCATACAAAGATTAATTAGAATAATGTTAAACACCGTAGCTGAAAAATATAGAGGCTAATATATGGGGGACCATCATGTCGGATCTTCAACAAATGCTAGCTCGCTGGCTGATATGAACATTTCCCTCCAAAAATGTATTAAATTATTCTGCTGGTTACACTTATTTCAGCAATCATCAAACATGACTCGTGTGCATCATTTAAATCAACATTAACACAATAATACATTCAGTGACAGGCGTGTCTATTTGCAGCTGTATTTATTTATTATTTACCATCTGTTATCTCCATGAGTCACATGACCGCTCATACAGCGAAGTCAATGGATGTCAAAACTCTGAGAATTTTGCAGGCTCTGGGCTTAACAATGATCAATTATGCCCCACCCCTCTCGCCCTCGCAGCTTTCTGCACACTTTGATCACGTGCAGATCTGACAGCAGAGAACTGCAGCGCAGGTTCAGTTAAGAAAAAAATCAGTTGTCCCCGAAAAATATTTATATTTTTAGCATTTTGTTGCTGTGGCGCTGAAAATGTAGGCATGGCGCTGCACCACGGTTAAGTCTATGTAGGAGAAACAATTGTTTTAAGACAGTTATATATTAGACTAGAACATCTTGGTCTAAAAATTTGCGCTCTTTGTGTGCACCAGCCGAGAAAAGCCCTGTGCGTCATCCAACCTCTTACAAAACCACAAGAGAAATGCAGCCAATCCCCATGCAGATGAATGACCTCAAACTTTGCTTGCCGCTTGAATGAGATAACCCATCACCTCACGGTGCTAATGAACATATCTGTCCTCTTACAGCTCTGATACAACAAGCCAAATATATGAGGTAGCTAGCATGTTCGGGGGCCCAGTGTGCTTAAGAGATAATGACAGCCAATGTCGGTACGAGGGCACTTTGTGATGAACTGAGAGGATAGAGGAGGGCGAAATGTTACCTACCTCCTAATACAAAGATTTAAGAGGGAACAGCCATCACAGAGCAGAATGAAAGAACATAACAAAAGGTGAGAGAAAAGGACTGAGAAAGAAAACTAACAAAACACAGAAGGATTTGGAATAAGACAGACTACCATGATAGAGGGGTGGATAGAGAAGCTGAAAATGCTAGCTTGGTACTAGCTTAGAATGAGAATGCACAAGACAAAGAGGAGAGATCACAAGATGATGAAAGGACAGGAACATATAGCTGTTGTTAAAAATCACAAATCTTCTAGCAACCACAATAAAGATAGACAGTTTTCTGGGCAAAAATGAGCCTGGGGCAAAAATCATGACCCATCCACTATTTTCTAAAAACTATAATATTTTAACTAACGTCATTGACAAAGACAAGAGTGTTGAAGCTGAAGACAAGCAGTCTACAGCCATGCTTAATCACAGCCATGCTTTCAGATTAACGTTGATATCGGCTTTGCCATCTCAAAGTGCTTACAGTGACAATGCTAAGAAGCAACAGAAAAGTCAAGATTAAAACACCTGAGTTGCCACCCATATCAACCTGGTTGCCACCAGGCGTCACAGCAGGTTTTACGCCTGGTGATGGAAGTGTCATTCTCTTGGACTGATTAACAACAGAGGAAGTGGCTGCTCGCACAAAGTAGAGGAAATAATGATGCCGCCATGTTATATCACACTGCTCCAAAAATCTCAAACCGTCTATAGAGAGTTGAAACTTGAACACATGGTGCTGTTTTTACGCAGCATGTTCAAGTCAGGACTGTCTTGCCTTTAAGTTCCGCTGGGATTTGATGAGCAAGTACAGAGATGGAATGGGAGAATGAAGCTTACTTTATATCATGACTGTTACTACTGAGCTGATTCTGCAACTCTGGTTTAATGTGTCTAAGCACACACTGATGCACTGCTGAGCCCCCTCTGTCTGGTCTCTTTATATTACCAAAGAGAAACAGCAGCATCTTAACTTGGATGTAATTTTTTCTCATATATGGCATGACCATTGGCTGAAAATGTCTTATGACTCCAATCAAATATTGAAAATGGTTGTGGAATGTAAATAAAGCAGTTAAACATCAAGAATTTACATCCTGAACTCTGACAGATGTATGAGCAGTTTAAATGAATCAATGAAAACCCAACATTTCACTGACATTCATGGATATGATGGGTGACGATAAATTCACAATCTGAACTAAACCTAAAAACCATTACACGATGATTTATGAAGCACTAAAAAGTTAGAAAAGCAGACCATTAATCCTCTGAAAATATATTTTAAAGTTTAACAAGTGAAATTCACAGAGTATCAGCTTTTTACATTTGTCATACACCGTATGTTTTCCTCTATAATCAGTCATTGTTGCCCAGGACTCCTCAACCTCCAACATGGCCACCAGAAAGCCCAAAATGAAAACAGACAAGCAGAATAGTTTACCTAGAAAATGAAAAGAATCTCTCCTAAAAGTGATACACAGACTCTCTTGATTTTAATTAACATAATCTGGGTTACATTTGTGGCTCTGAATGTACATACCGAGCTTTAGGAGCCACCCTTCTCTGTCAGGGTTGAAGAATGTGTGCGTCAGATCATTCCCGTCGTCCTCTGGGATTTTGAAGGGCTCGTTTTTGATACTGTCGTAAAGGTTCTGCCGACAGGGGAGGGAAACTATTAATCTGACTGGGAAACAGGGGAGGACATGCCTCGTTTGTGTGTAGTATGTGTGCCAGAAGTATCACAGATTATCAATCACACACACAGACTCATTACAGACAAATCCTCACCCTGAGAAGCTCCTCTGGCAGATCCCCTCCTTCATTGATGCCCCTGTTCATGGAGATAAAGCGCTCCACGGGGGGCTTGTCTCTGACGTTAGGATTGTGCAGACTGGTGTTGAGCATGATGATAGCGAACGACAACACATAGCAGGTATCTGCAACAGAAGGGGTTCAAAGCATTCAAGCACTGATAACACATTCACATGGAGTCTCTGTCTTGATGCATCCATAATAAACAGGGATACATAATTATTCAGATCACTGCAGTTTTAGTTTAAGCTTCTTTTCAACATCAGTCCACAGCCTGATATCTTACTCAGCCCGAGTTTAAATTTGATAGCAAATGAAGGCTCTATTGATGTGTCAATTGAAAGTCAATGGCAATGTCTTCATTTCTAACCATTATATAAATAATGCTAAAAAATTTAAATGAATAAAACTTTGGCGATTTTGACAATGGAAAAAGTTTTTGTGAGATGGGTGAGGGGTGATTTTTGTTTAATTCTCTCAAGTGTTGGTGTTGTCACTGTGTTGTAAAATGCTTTGCCCCTATCAAATTTGAATAAATCTCAGCTTTCTAACCATATGATGTAGTTACACCTTTCTACACACAGCAAATATCTAAAAAGCAAAATTATAGATGGAAGTCTTTCAAGGCTTTAAAACAGCATGTTTTGTTTTTTTTTACAATATATTTTATTAATTTTACACAAACAACAAACCAACAAGCCCAGCTATTGCCAATGTACAAAACGGGGAAATAATTCACACACACAAATTGCACATCACATGTTACATCACATAACCTACATTATTGTTTACAACAAAACACATACACAAAAAACAAAACAAAAACAAATTAAAAAAGGAATTAAAAGTTGGGTATTGCCCCTTAATGTGGCACTGAGGCGTTCCAGAGCAAAAACCCTAAATATTTCTCTGTACCATTGTGTGACCGAGGGAGGTTTATCCTCAATCCACTGGAACAGAACACATAGCCTTGCTAGAAGTAAAAGTTTACCCATTAATAACAATTGCCCTGCAGATAAAGAGAGCTGCTCTAGATGTAAATTCAGAAGGAACAAGACTGGTTCTGACTTGACTGTTTTGTGAAATATTGAACTTAGCTCCTGAGAAATATTCCTCCAATACCTGGATATTAAGGTACATTGCCAAATACAATGATAGTAGGTCCCTACTTCTTTCTTACACTTCCCACAGAGGGGAGAGACTTGGGGGTTAATCTTGTTTAGAAAATGAGGAGTGCGCTGCAATCTATTGCATGTTTATTGGGAAAAAAACTTCTCAGTATAAAACGAAACATCATCGGCATATAACAAGATTGTGTGTTTCCTATGATCTTTTTAATTTGAATTTCCTTTTACACATACAATCATACTGCAATTGCAATTCATTGCTTATTTTACTTAATATAAATTTTAACTGCAAATATGTAAAGGAATTTTCACAGTGACTTGTTAGAAAATATAAGTAACAGAAACGGAAGTAAACGTTAACATTCATGCTGCAAGTACACTACTTTTCAGAATGATGGTTTCTATATATTTCTGACTGCATAAATTAAGCAAAACATATATAAGAGATATTGTGTGTGCAAATGGTTTCTATAAATGACTGAAAGAAAAATCTGATTGCACACCAACTGTAAAACCACCCAACACCAATCAATTTTGTTTTAGGGTAAGGGCTAGAATTAAGATACAGTCTGGAATTGGATTTTAACTTGTTGACTCCCCCTGAATCAGTTCAAAAACTGAAATAGTTTGAGTAGGGGACCAAAGGAAATGTATGAGCTGCCGTATGTCACTCTGTGTCCCAATCTCCTGTGCATTGTATTAGATGGAGAAGGAGAAAGGAAAGCAGCGAATAAGGGGAGTAAAGATCCAGTTTATTTTGGTAATGTTACTATTGAATACAAGCAGTGAGAGATTTAATTTCTTTTTCAGATTTTTGTTACAGGAAAATGTTTTATCTATTAGAGTTGAAATTGGGGACAGGGCGCTTTCACTAAGTGAAAGTCGCTTGTTTCGCCCTGGACTGTGTCCCACAGACAAGTGGAGTTGGTATTTTTCATGTTTAAAGGATCCAGGTACTGCTATTCAATACAGAATTTTGGAGTTGGTTTTAATATTAATGAGGTGGATAAGATTAGGGTTAAGTATGCAGTGGTGATGGTTAAGGTTGGGGCTAGGTAATGCATTGTATCAATGGAAAGTCCATACAGCCAATGCAAACCAGACAAGCAAGTGTGTGTTGGTAAGATAGGTTGACAGGCTCTCAGCTGTGTGTCAATGCTCAGACTCACACGGGCCAGTGGCTGCTTGTAAATGAATCATTCATCCCCCTCTGTCTGTCTGCTTTCCCTGACACACTTTGGTGGTCCTGTGCCGCCTATTGTCTGTCTACCCCCCTTTAAAAAGAGAGGAGCTCTGTAAACAGTACAGTACTGTGGGGAAAGTGGAAAGGAGGAATGTCAGTGTAGTCCAAAACAGAAAACTGATCAGCAGGACGAGGCAGTAGGATTCTCATGCATCCTCGTAGTAATTAAAGCTCTGTGATCATGCTTTGTTTTCTAGGGCTCAGTGCGTGATTACTGTCACACACAAGCCTTCATGCTGACGCTCTGCCCTGCACCCCCAACAAACTGTCTCATATGAAATTGCAGTGCTGCCTATGTGCACATGGGGCCACTGAAGAAATATATACTCTTATTTCAATAAAACACAAACTGGTTGGTTTTAAAAAAAAACTAAACACATTCATAAGCTTTTATCCTAGATGTTACTACAATTTGTAAACACAACTTTGATTAATTCAAGTTTACCTTCTAAGCATATTTGCCCAGCTGTGCATCACCAGGTGATTTATTAACCTGAAGATCACCAGGATTTAGAGTATGTCACCTCCATGGGAACACATACACCTGTGACAGCACTGTACACAAAAAGGTCAACTGCTTAAAAAGCTCTTTAATTATTCACTGACAGATGTAGCTGTAGGCTTTATTTATACCAGGACCAAGTATCACTCAGTTAGGTGGACTCTTACTGAATAATGGACGATCCTTGTTTGTTTGTGGTTGTTTACTCAGACGCTGCAGCCAACTGGAATCTGCACTTTAATCTGATTAATCCACATTGAAGTGTAGTTACAGTAACTCTCATGGCTTAATGATTGAAATGTATAAAAAAAGAGGTCATCACGCACATATCCTATTAGAGACCCTCAGGCAGTGTTTCTGTTGGCACATTAGAGTAGGTTGCTTGTCAGTGATGGCTGATTGGATTGCACACTTTGCTCTCACGTGCATAGACAACACAGTGAGCACAGTTGTACCACATCAGGGGTAGGTGCTCTTCAGTTTCCAGTAGTTAAACAGAAATATTAGGTCAGTTTAATTCTAAAGTAACCCGGCTGTAACCATGGTGACTAGAGTGAGGACAGAGCATGGAGAAAAGAAAATCTACATGTTTCCCTGCAAAACCCAAAACGTATCCTTTTGCATGTTGAAAAAATTGCATTTACACAGCAGTGGATTTAAAATATATCTCTGTGCTGATGGAAATAGGACTGTAAATGATGTTGTGTGCATGCCTGAGTGGTTGGTGAAACTTAACAATGACACACCCCATGTGTGCGCTATATCCTCATCAGACCGGAACACACAACACTTGTTTTCCCAGGTCTTATCCAGAGGCATCTTTCTGTAACACACCCCCTCCCGCATGTATTGAGGCTTATTGAATCCGGTGCATGTCATCTTTGTGTAATGACTTACAGCATAAATGTAGCACGAGAAGGGGTTTCGCTTTAAAAGACCAAATAACTTAAAAAGATTCAGCAGCACAAACAGCACAGAGATGTCCACCATTGTTGCCTGAGTACAAAAATACAAGATGACGTGACGTCATCATTGCAAAAAGAATCAAGTTCATGTTTGAACAGACATCATTCAGTCCGTTCTGAAACTTTTGTGGTTTGGTCCACCCAAAACTCTTGTTACTGTGCGAATGACAGCCCAAAACTCAACCAAACTTTTGTGTTATACTGTCTCAGCATTTTCATGTAAAGGAGGCCTAAGTAAGGAAAAAGAGAAATAGAAGTGGATAAAAGACTGAGGTAGATTACAAGTAAATAGAAATCAACTGCATGAAACATCCATCCATTATCTATACCCCTTTATCAAATTCAGGGTCACGGGGGGCTGGAGCCTATCTCAGCTACTAGCAGGCCAGAGGCAGGGTACACAATGCACAGGTCACCAGTCTGTCGCACTGCATTAAAAAACAGCTAACGGTAAAATCTGGTAACAACATCTGGTATTTGTGTGGTTGTTGTTGTGCCCTGCCAGGGGACTGCAGATGTAAAGTAGCCTAAGGCTTACTCTGGTACAATGCATCAAATGGAAACATTTATGTTTGAAATTGTACATGGTCCTTCACAAAAATGGATAAATAAAATAAATCTAATCCAATATACTGAACTTCATCTGTCTGAGGGTTAAAATTAAACGCAACTTGCTGAGTATCTGACCTGTGGACTGGAAGACCCCGGGGTTGCACTGGCAGTAGCGTGACGCAAATGCCTCCATCATGCGGTCAATCTTCTGGGCTTCCCCTGGTAGGCGGAAACTCCACAGGAACTGCCTACAACACAGAGGTGCCATGGTGAGCACAATGTAGCTTTTATAAACATATTTAAAATAGAATTTTTTTTCATTTTCTTTTTAATTGGATCAATATTAGTTAAACAATATCCCAACCGTAGTGCTTGAACAAGGTTCAGGTCCGCAAACTCGTGCAGCTCAACAAAAGCCTGAAGCACTTTGATGTTGAAGTCATCCCTAGTGGAGAAAACAAGACAAAAAGCCACATTTTCAGTATCATTCAACATCAAGCTAAAAGTTTTCATAGAGTAAAAAGATCCATCCAGGAGATGTCATAATTCTTCTTAAGACAGGGTGTAGGAAGTCATATTCAACCTAGGAAAGCATTTTTTCCCTCTGCATTCTTGACATATTTTTGCCCCTTATTCATATCAGATTCTCTGCAGGTCTGGAAGCAGTTTAAACAGCTGGCCAATGTGCTTTACTGATGGAAAAACAGCAAAAAGGACAAACGCACACCGGCCATTCTTATCAAAGGTTTGTTTGGCTGTTTGAGAGTTTTCAGAGGAAAAGTTACCACTACTCGAAGACTGTGGCTACAGCTTCTTTGATCATATTTACCATTTGCTGAGTCCATGATTCTGGGCCTGGATCAACTCTTTTCTCTGTGTATTGTTCTAATCAAACCAGGAATATAAAGTTGTTTTTTTTTATGTGGCAAGATACTATGGAAAGGCTTAAAGCGCTCTCTTACAAGAAACTAAAAACACACACACATTGCAATATCATTCTGTGATATAGTTTTAGGGAGAGATAGCAAGGGGTTATCGTCACTTTTAAATGTATTTATAAGCCTCTTTGTTTCTGGCTGTATTGCATCCTATACTGTAGTGCCAGTCAAATAAAATGACTCTTGTCCTTTGAGGGTTACACATAAAGGTAATTTTAGACACAGTTATTGCTAATAAGATTGACTGTAACCTGCTGTTTGCGAAGCGGAAATGAAAAAATGATAATAAGCATGTGTCAGTGTGACAATACTGCACATGAAAAGGATCATTTATATGGAAAGGATTTTAAAATTCTCCTATTTTTTTCTTCTCCACAAACTTCATCTCCTGTGTCCTTCTCTTCATCTTCATCAGCATGTAATGATAGCTTCCTGCTTCTTGCATAAGCTTAATTAGTGATAATTACTAAGTGTAAACCCGCAGCCTGTGTTTAGTGTGATTTCTAGTAGGTTGGTGGCCTCTTTTGATGATTCCCCATACATTAAGCCTGGTGGCAATGCCAGCAGTCCCAAGAGACCCCCTCCCCCTGGGCCTTCAGCCTCTGTTAGAGTGTGTGTGTGAGTGTGTGTTTCCCTGAATAAGCAATTATCTGAATACAACTGTCAAATGCAAGCAACAACTATACTCGGAAAAATTAAGCGTGACTCAATCACGTTTTTAAATATTACACTTAGTTTGTGCAATACAAGAACTTNCCATGTCTGTCTTGGATCACTAAAGTATGTGCAGCACAGCTGGCAAAATAAAAATGCGCATACATTTGCCACCAGCTGACACTCCGTTACCTGAAAGTGACAGCTGATTTGTGATTTTCTATATTCTGTATGTGTAAGTTGGGGCAAGCGCCTCTGTTTTGAGGCTTGTTTTCAGGCACTTGAACATTGCAAACATAATAAGCAAGCTTCCTCTGTCTGTAGATTCATCAAAATGCGCCAGCTTTTGAATTATTCTTCATTTCTGCAGAAATTCAGATTATACAGATAATTTTGTTTTTCTTTTTTCTTTGTGTATCTGTATTCATTGGTATCATCAGGAAAATTTGTGATTCCATATCTCAGAAAGCTTTAAATATACTGTATTATAGCTTAATTTATCCACATCTCAGTTATGGTAATATTGTTTGGGCCAGCACTGATTTACAGAAATTATTTATCGCTCAAAAGAAATTTGTTAGATTAGCCACCTTCTCTAATTATTTGTCTTCATCTGTCCCTCTGTTTAAGAATTTTCACATAATGTCAGTCTACGATATTTATATACTTCAATCATGCATATTTATTTATAAATATATTCATCTTTTCCATTTGCTGCCCAAATCCTTTCATGAATTCTTTACAGTTAATTCTCAGCTCCATTCTTATAAAACAAGACACACTGATAAACTTCATCCCCCTTTTTGCCGCACTAAACATACTCAGTTTTCTTTTGTTTACAGAGGTTCCCTACTTTGGAGTTCTCATCTTCATGTAGTTAAATTATCTTCATTCCTCAATACTTTTAAGTTAAGACTGAAAGCTTATCTGTTAAATCAAGACTCCTAATAGTTTCTTTCCCAGTATAGTTGTCATTGGATCATTATCTTTTTACATTCCCATACACTAACTCAATCAAATACCACTACCGTATTACACACTCAAACTTTTTGAGTGTGTGCTATAAAATGGCACTTATAGTGTTTTCTTTCTTGTTGCTTTCAGTTATTGTTGTTGTTGATTTATCTTCTGAATGTTTATATATTTCTTGGGGAAGTGCTTTTTATAAGCCCATATAGTTTTTTTAATCTCTCCTGCACTTACTATTCTTTTTTCATTTTTTTATTATTGTAATTGTCTTTTATTATGGTGCAAATAAATACATACAAATATTTCTTATTTAAAGACACATCACATTGTTGCAATCCATTATAGAAACCTCAATAATCCTCATCATAATAACATACCTTCAATAAGAATAATCCTTAGTTTAGACATTCTGCATGTTTGCTTTATTCATTATGCAGAGAGCTACAGTTTTAATGTGCAAATTAGCCCTGCCTCCATCACCCCTGCTGTCTTGGTTACACCTGCTCACTCTGTCTCTGCTCAAACTCTTGACTGCTTGGTTTTACTGTGCCATCAAAAAGCTCCTAATGTGTTGCTAAAGCTAGATTTATCTTGTTTTACTTTTTTCTCTCAACTTTAGTAATACCAACTGATGTTGTATTGTACATAGCTAGAAAGCCTGATTTGTCCCCTTTACAACAAGGTGTAATTTGTCATTTGCTTCTATGGAACGAGCAACACAGCTAAACAATTGGATAGTTACAATTTCTGTGATCAGCTTGTGTGTGCTATATCTGCTACAGAGACCAAA
>JAPMNP010683684.1:0-12785 GCA_029874935.1 Atherina boyeri | reverse complement strand
TGATTCAACTGTACGACCACGACTTGTAACAAAACTTGAAATCCAAACTGGGAGGCCTTAAAAGTCTTAAAGATGCCGAGTCTCTCTTTTTATTTCTAAGGTGGATAGAGTGTGAACTCACGCACAAGTACTAAATAGCATATTTGTGGTTGCATATCAGTGCATTTCAAACCCACCTCTCTGCGCAGTGATGCCCACAGTCCCTCAAGGAATTCAGCCAAGTCTTTGTGTTCATATTGTGACACACAGCCAGTCTGAAATACACAAAGTAAAACAAGTCAAGAAATGTTTATGTCTTCAAGCTAGCATATAGAACATTCTTGATCTAATTTAAGTGGAAGGTACTTCATTAATCACAAAAGCGAAACCATATTAGTGCAGTATGAAATAAATAAAACTGAAGGAGGAATGACCTCCTGTACAGTTCTTTGTTGCACTGAAGCTGAAAAAGCCTCTGACTGAACACACTCTGTTGTTTTATCACCATGTTCTGCGGCATTCTTCTTTGCATGAACACCTCTAGGTTTTCCAGAGAGGTCCAAACACAGAGCCAAGCTTCTCTATCAGTTTTCTTTAGATTTCAGAGATGAGTTTCTCACCAGAGTCTGCAGCGAGTCCAGCTTCGCACTCTGAACCTCCGAGTCCAGCTTCTCAATGATGAGCGGTAACAGAAACTGTAAGAGTTTGTTAAAGATGGAAAAAGAAGATTGAGTTGCATCCAGTTAGTCACCAAACTGCTTTAAAATCTGTAACGTGAATGTACAATGTAATCATCCAACCTCTGCAAACTTTGGGGTGCCGGTGAGGACGGCCCTTAGCCCCTGAATTAGTTCTTCTTTGGTGATGCCGTGGGGGTCGTTGGGAGGCTGGATGAGGGCAAAGAAGGACAAAGTAGAGATTTAAATACACATAATCTTACACTTGTTCACGTATGTGATTAGAAAATAACCAGTACGGTCCCTACAGAAGCTCACTGAACTTTTTCAGAGTGTAGTACAGATGTTATCAATGTTAACTTCAGTCACAAGACAGGCCACTGAATCTATTCATTCTGAACATGCTAACAGAATTACTATTTCTAAATTAATGCTACACAATCAATGTAGCTGCACAGGTCCAATGAAATAATGGCCACGCTTCATACTTCATACTCATACTCTTCAGTGGACCCCGTACAAAATCCAAAATAAAGGACATTACAATTTACACAATGCATTTTCATACTCTTCATGCTAATGTCCGTCATTGAAGCAGGTTTAAATACATTAGCATTACATAAACAAATGAATGAAAGAAACCTTAAAATATCTTAATTGTTCCAAAAATACGTATAGCATACAGTGAAAGAAACAATAATGGATGAGTACCGTGTGGGCCTTTTGGACCACAGAATTGCGCTGGACGAGACGTGTGTCCTTCCTCTGCATCCATGTTGAATCTAACCCACAATGCCACAGGGCATGTCCTTTAGTAAACTGGTCATGTGACCCATTACTCTCTGCATAAAATAAAGCTGTTCGGTGCATTTGACAACTATTTTACTGTGTTAGATCAACAAATAAACCGTGAAAACATTTTCATCATTTTAAAGAACTTAAACACACATTATAACGAATATACAAATCCTTGTCAACCTGTCACCTAGACAGTTAAAATCTAGCTGGTTAACAAAAGTCCACTCCTTCGCCAGGGTGAGCTAAAGTTGAAGCAGTAGCTCTAACATCTTACAGGACATTACTGGTCAACCTCATCTCACCTGACCTGTACGTCATTATGTCACATCTAAAACAAAGCCAACTTTTCACTCAATGCCAACAATGACCATCCTGATGAGCTGTCTTGGTGGCGGTGCACAAAATGTGCTCATGAAACGACAATGTATCCTGCTTGCTTCAAGCCGAATCACACCTATGCCTTCAAGCTCATATCAATCAAAGCCGTCTGCATATTTACTACTCAACGATACTGCAACAGTAGCAGGTGCTGATGAAGAGCAAAGTTTGCCCATCAGAACAGAGTTGTCTTTTTTTCAGTACTTTCTTCCCATGCTAGCACTGCTGCCTGTGTAAGGTGACCGTTTTTAAAATCATACTGCTGTTAAGGTGCACAGGATCTGGTTTAATCTCGATCGAGTACTGAATTTGACAAATTCTGTCAAAATACAAGCAAAACCCACAATGGTGTGCAGAAATCCAAGTCCTGCAGTTAGTCTGACTCTGATTAGCATTAAATAACTGAAGTAAGTGACAAAAAATGTTTTGCCTTTATGGAAATCAACCCTCATTAAAATGCTAAGATTGAGGATATTCTCATCTCTGGGCCTTATACATATGACGTGAACAACTATACTTTCTGTTTATATGACGTGCATTTAGATATGATTGCTGTAGTGATTTCTTATTCTGACATCACAATAAAAATAACCAGGTCAGTGTGGGAAAAAAAAATACACCGACAACTTATGATGTAATGACTGATGACTGTGCACACTTGTAATTACGTAAGAGATCATACTTCTGAGTAAATTATGTCAGTTTTCACAGACAGCAACATAAAAGCACTCCATGATGCTCAGTTCCTGATTGATCAACTAAATGAAATGCTTGAGACTCATTCATCAAGGTTTTATCTGGTAACAACAAATAGTTTGCTCCAATATAATCTCTATTTTCTTTTTTGTTAAAACAGAAAATACCAAAACAGTTCAAACATTTCAACTGCTGGATTTCTCTATGTCAAATATACAATATGTTAGTTTGTATACAAGCTATTTTCGTATTTTATTGATTCATAAATGACTCCATAAAACAAACATACTAATGAAATAAAATATTAGTGCATGTCTTATTCTATATTTTTAGATAATTGTGCAGTTGTATTAATGTGCTGACTGCTGCTGGTTAATGGAGTGAATTAGACTGAACTCTATTCAATTTGACTTCTAAAGTGCCCTAAATTGTATTTTGTTGTAAAATGGCATAATATAAATGAACTTGCTTTCATCAGCTACAAGTTCTAACCATCTGAATAAACAGAGACTTACTGGTGAGAAGTCGATGGGGAAATAACATGATGTCACTTCAAACAGCTCCTCTGTGAATTTACCTGAGACAGCAGACAGGAAAATAACAGGATTCAAAATGGTTACATCATGGTAAGAAAAGAACAGAGATACAGAGGAGACAACAGACTGGGGAGGATGCCTCACCTAGATCGTAACCTCGGAGAATGATGTTTTTGGCGATCTGGAAGGATAAAAGTAGGTTGCGAGGATCCCTCTCTCCATCCATTGATTGGACAAAACCAAACACAAAGTCAGCCCCCAAACCCTTCAGCTCTGTTGAAAAACAAAGCAGGAGCTTGTTATTGTGATTGAATAGAACTGAGAGATGCAGGCTTGTCCCAAAAGTTTTGACAGCGATTACAAATTATTGCCCAAGAAAAGATCAGACTGGACCAGATTTACAACCCCTATTCCAGCAAAGTTTGAATGTTGTGTAAAACATAAATAAAACAGAATACAATGACTTGCAAATCCTTTTTAACCTATTGAGTGGAATACACTACAAAGACAAGATATTTACCGATACATTTTATTCTTTTTTTTTTTCAAATATTCATTAATCTTGAGTTTGATGCCTGCAACAAATTCCAAAAGATCTGGGACAGGATCATGTTTAGCACTATGTTACATCACCTCTCCTTTTATCAACACTCAATAAGTAATTGGGAACTGAGGACACCAATCATTGAAGCTTTGTAGGTGGAATTATTTCCCATTATTGCTTGATGTACAACTTTAGTTGCTCAACAGTCTGGGTCTCTGTTGTTGTATTTTGTTCTTCATAATGCGCCACACATTTTCAATGGGAGAGAGGTCTGGACTGCAGGTAAGCCAGTCTAGTACCTGCACTCTTACTTCGAAGCCACACTGTTGCAACACATGCAGAATGTGGCTTGGCATTGTCTTGCTGAAATAAGCAGAGACATCCCTGAAAAAGATGTTGCTTGTTAGCCATGCCATGGAGGACACTAACCCACCCCCATACCATCACGGATGCTGGCTTCTGAATTTTGCGTGTCAGACCACAGCACACTTTGCATCAGTCCATCTCAGATGAGCTCGGGTCCAGAGAAGCCTGCATTGTTTCTGGGTGTTGTTAGTATAGGGCTTTGGCTTTGCACGGTAGAGTTTCAACTCTGTGTTTACTGAAGTGTTCCTGAGCCCATGTGGTAATATCCTTTACAGAAGGATTTTGTTTTTTGTTGCCCCTGTCCAAGTTTTTTTGGAATGTGTTGCCGGTATCAAAACCAAAATGGGTGAATATTTGTAGAAAAACCAATAAGGTTTATCAGTTTGAACAATAAATATCTTGTCTTTGCAGTGCATTCAATTGAAATATAGGTTACAACAGATTTGCAAATCATTGTATTCAGTTTTTATTTACGTTTTACACTAGGTTTCAACTTCATTGGAATTGGGGTTGTACATGAACACATTATCCTGAAAGTCGGAGGAATGTTTAGGTTGGAGCACATGGGCGACGACTATATTCATAACTGCTTTACCTTGTCTACATAGAACATGCTAAAAGATTTACTCCTACATTATAGACAGAGAAAGTTTTACTGAGTTCATATAACCACAGCCATTACTCAGCCATTTACTGTTTTTAACCACCAATGTCTTTACATAAAACCTTCTTGTTCCCTTCAGCAGAGCTGGCTCATGTCATCAACCAAGTTCCTGTGAATCAGACCCAGACTCGCCCATTATCTCTTACCAGCCTCTCTGGTTTCCATGAGGTTGATGAGCATGTGGTAGACGCAAGCTCTCTCTGCAAGCATCAGCGACTGGAGGGATATAAACAGATCATACAGCTTGAGCTCTTTACACAAAGCCATTTCTGATGAGTCAGTTTTACCACATGAATAAAGCTAATAAAAACACAAGTGCCTCGGAAAACACGGAGGAAAGAAGAACATCATCATTACACTCCCAACAAGTATGCTCTCAAACATTGTATGGGAGTTAGCGTGTGCATATTAGGAGTAAAAGGGCACCATGCAGCTTTATATCTGTCAGTGAATCTTTCATGTTGTGTATTTCAACAAAAAGAAAAGGGCTGTGGCAAGCAGCTAGCCAACTCTTTACTGTTTATTTTTTGTTGATCAACTCTGTCGTATTGATCTGTAAAACTGTGACAAAGCAAAAGACTGCTTTAGATCAATTAAGGCTGCTTAATATCTGCTTTATAGCCGCATGTGATTCTCACCTGTACATGAACATCCTGAAACAAGGACCTGAGCATTGACACAGCAGAGCCGGGAGGCAGCGCCTTAGATTTTGTCTGGGGAAAAAGTAAGGAGGGGCACACAAATGCATAAACACACTCATAATCTGTTGGGATTTGCAAATGCTGGATGTTTGAGATGTAAATGTAACTGAAAATCACAACAAGACAGACTCACCAAAGCTTGGAGTCCCCTTAAAACAGGCGGCGTGATTACATAATGGTCCTTGAGGCGGTTTTCATAGAAGGTAATAAGCACTTCCACTGTGGAGTAAATGAGCCAGGGGAAATACAATGATGTCAACAAATAGCATGCATCAGCATAAAACAGCTGACCATCAAATTTAACTTATTTAGATCCTCTTTTTTTTTTTTTTCATCAGTTGAAATTGTTTAAGAAGTTTTCTACCATTTGGGTATTGCTTTAGCCATTGAAACAAAACTATAAGCAAAGAAATGCACCTTCTCTTTCTGTAAGTTCGCCATAGCTTTCCTGTAAAACTTCAGAGAGAAGTTGGACTCCTCTGGCTCGGGTTTGGGGCTGA
Source organism: Atherina boyeri (assembly GCA_029874935.1). Lineage (NCBI taxonomy): Eukaryota > Metazoa > Chordata > Actinopteri > Atheriniformes > Atherinidae > Atherina > Atherina boyeri. The sequence continues at coordinate 6,946 of JAPMNP010683684.1, read as the reverse complement.
GAGCTGGTCAGGCTGAGTCTACAACAAATAAAAGGGAATTGATATATACTTATGGTCTAAAAAATCCTATAACTAAGAATAGCACCAAAGCATGGTGTATATTCTATCATGCACATCATATTATTGTACTTCAATCTCTACCATATCTTCCATGAATAAACATAAACAAGCCTTTGGGGAAATAAAATCATATTTTGCAGTTAGCATTTTTTTTTTTTTACCAATTTCAATACAAGAGATAAAAAAATTACAGGTTACCCAAGTGCTTCCACTAATTGTAGAACTGTAAACTGTCCATCTCTGACACCTGCACAAAAAAAGAGAAAACACAGGGGGGGAGTTAACTGCAGCAAGAAAATGATAAGAAAACAAACTGCAAACATATTAGCAGATAAGAAAAATATCATCACTACTTAACTACAGAAAACGTAGTTTTAACGGTAGGTTCAAAGGTAATGTAACAGGGTTCATTGACAGGATGCTCTCACGCGGACACAAACACATCAGCTAGCAGGCTGCAAGCGGTTTAACCATGGCAAACAAGGGTTGTATTCAATTTTAGTCGAATGACACTGCAAAATATAATTAGGTGTATAGTCAAATTATGCTGTTATGGTGACAAAATAAGTAGTTCGGTCCCACAACGTAGTGTTATGTTGTTGAGGTCGTCCCACCACACACAGGATGTTGTGGCGCTAAGTTAGCTAGTTAACCATTATGTCTTGTTGCACATCCTTAAAGCTTGGCTCAGCAGCCTCAGCAGCTTTTTCTTTCAGGCGCACTCTTTCACAGAAATGTCCATCAAAGTATGGTGAAGGCTTGTTTACCTTTTGCTGCGTCTTTTGCTTTGCTGTCCTGTAGTCCGGAGACAAATTCCTCTACCAGAGACAGCAGCAGGGTACTGTCCGCAGCCATCGTGCTTCTGACACTCCACTGAGACTGCGCATGCGTGAAAAGTTCAGTTGAAAAAAAGAAGAAAAAAGTCAAATATTTTACATTAAGTTATTTCTTGATATAATTATTAACAAGTAATACAACAAAAGTATACATCTAAGCTACTGTGTTGCTTTCTATGAGGGAGTATAAATAAGGAGTTATTATTTTAATATTTTTTTCCTAGAAGGTGCTGCATTCATGTACCGTCGGAATTCCAAATGACATCGATAAGGAGGGGATGAAAGGGGAGGGACGATATTGTAGACCGTGTTAAACAGATAAAATATCAAAGAATTCTGTTACAAATGAAAGTTTTGCATGTAAAATTATGACACATTATTACTTATTATAACTGGCATTATAATCAATAAAATATACTTGCTACTAAAATTTTAAGTAGGCTATACATCGAAAAAAGATGTCATCTGCGATAATTGTGCAATTATGCTGCAGAAATATCAGCAGGATTTTACTTTCGTTGACTGAGAGTAGGAGGTCATCATTAGCTACTTCATTCAAAAAACTACAATGGTTATTTAATCATGGGTTCGTTTTACGTTATATATTGTTTGGCTTGTGAAACACTGAAAACATTATCCATAACTAGAAATAGTTTAAAACATCTATGTCTTTGAAGAGACGAGAAAGGTCACTGTTGTACAGAGTTTTACACTACTGTTGGCTGTAAATGATTGCATGGTACGTTTGGTCCTGACGTATGAGAACTCACCTGCCTTAGTGCCTATGCGCATGCGTAAAGAAAAAGTTTGGTGGCGCTAGCTCACCGCTTCTCGTCACCTTTTTACCAGTACGGGGGAAGTACCGTTTTGGGTCTTTAAAGAAAAGGGATATGGAGACAGTGTTCAGGTATTGAAGAAACTCATTCCTCATAGGCCTGAGCGAAACTATATCCACTTACCTGGATTGGTATGAGAGCCAACACGCAGGCAAATAATCTCGAGTGCGCGGAAGTTTGTGTTTACTGACATTGTGGTAGCTAGCTGCTTAGCCAAGTTAGCTTGTTAGCGAGAAAAGTGTACGCTGTTTAGACTGCTGGATAAACGCATGTACAACTAACCCAACTTAGCAGGCAAGTTAGATAGTAAACACTTGCTGGCTACATTATATCCTTATATTTGAAAAAGAGCTTGACTTACAAACTCGTGGGGTCGATGCGGGCCACGGGCTTTGGATCTTGTGGGGGTCGTGTTAAACTAATTTGTTAATCAGTGAAGAAAACGCTCATCCTGTCATAATCTTCCAGGTACAGATCAGCTTGGCACGATTGAACATTTCCACTGGATATCCTCATTGTGGTTACGGATGACAAAGCAGGCGGGCGACGTTGTACCTGCTACTCATCTTCCTCAACGGACCTAGTTAATCGTCCATGATGGGCCCCTATGCTTAGCTAGTAAGACCCGTGGAGACATTTGGCAGCCCTCTTACCATGGGAGGATGCGTGGGGAGATACTGGGATGGCTGGGACGAAACACAGAGCCGGGGGTCGTCCAGGAACGGAGGACGAGGAGGTAAGTTGGAGTGTGTGGCTTTGGCTTAAAGGTTGCATCATTGAATCATAACTGTTCCTCTTGCAGGTTTTATGCTTTCTATCCCAAGTACTACAGTTGCTAAATCTCTCTGTGTCTTCCCCTTTTTCCTGTTGAGTGGATTCTCTGTGGCTTTGTCAAAGGCAGGTGTCATTTGGCACCTGCTATCTAATCAGTTCTGTTCATCTGTTTGCACATCAAGCATAAACAGATACACAGATTTAGCATATTCAGGTGTTTCACGCCTGTTTTTCCTGTTTTTTTGGAGCTGTTTTTGTAAACATTGCTGCAGGCAGTCTTGGTGTAACTTTTCTTTATTTTATGTGCAGTTCCAGTTCATCTGCATGCTGTGTGGATCAGCTTGTCCCCTGTCTTATCTGCCATGATCATTTCTACAGAGCATGTACTGCCTCTCTTCAGTCACAGCTTAAGAGGAAGTTCCAGCTTTATTGGTACATGGGAAATCTGTGTTACTGTGCTTGTGCCACCTCTGATAAGTCTCACAACTACACCAAATCCCACATTTAGTGATTTTGTTGGATGAATTGGTATTTTAAGCAGTAGAAGTCCTGTAAGAGCATGTCGTTAGAGACTAAATAGGAGATTGTGGTTAATCTTTAGCTGCAAGAAAAGTTTGCAAAGCCTTTGGAATATCCAGGATTGACAAACCAATTACTTAGTGTTTCCTGATCTTAATCTAGGTCACAATTGCAAAAATATATAGGCTGTCTTCCCCGGGCATACAGAATGTGAAAAAGTATTTTGAATTTATGCAACCTTTTTTAGTTGCAACAATCGCTATCAAACATTTCCCAGAGCTGCTTGTCAGACTGAGAAGAAATAATTTCAGATATTTCCTCCCTATGAATCAATTTAAGTAATCAGTATCTGTGTCTTGGTTTAACAGCCCTCCTTAGGTGGCACAGCACTTCAGTTGGGGTAAGAGTAGCATTTCGAGTTTGCCTTTTCCTGTTACCCCTGGGTTCTTGATCACCTCTTTCTTAATTGCATGTTGTGCACTTAGTGTGATCAAGAGGATGTCCACATCCTTCATTTGTTGACAGTTTGACTTGAAGATTGATGACCAATTAGGCTTGAACAAGTAACTTTTTTTGTTTGCTTTGTTCTTCTCTGTAATGCCTCATCTTTAAAGTACCAAGGAAAGTTGGTGTGATCAAGGCATGTTTTGAGCATTGATTGCAGAGAATAGGAGTTTCCGTTTTTCTTTTAGTATTGCCCCTTTTTATTTGAAGATCAGAATACATTTTATGATTAACCAGAGCAGAAATCCTGTTTTTTCTAAAGAATGCACAAACTATCAATATATCAGCAGGGTTTATGCTACTGAAGTTGCTAATATGGTAACTTTTCACATCAGGGACTTGATGTCATCTTCGTAACTCGCACACCTTCCCGGAAGATAACCTTACTTCAACGATAAACACTGGTCGGCTGTCCTGTTCTGTTCTTTTTCCACTTGGGTGTAATAGTGACAGATAGAATTTGGATTGTTGCTCCGGCTTTTAGCAAGCGTGGGCTAAATGTTATATTTACACCCAGTCTAAATTGAACACACAGGCGCCTCACGGTCGAGCTGGCAAAGATTGCGAGTTTCTGCATAACTTTGACCTCAGACAAGAGCGTCTGTGATATTTATTCTGATCTTTTATTGTAGATCGTAGGGCGTTAAATCTCTTTAGTGGATGATTCGAGGCTGAGCAGACTTGCACATTTCTGAAAGTTGTGGCTAAAGTTGGTCAATCCAACAATTAATCCTGACTGCTGTAAAAAAGATCACATTCTTATGTGTTTTTACATTTACATTTTTTGTCTTTTTCCTGCATGGATTTCCTCCCATTTTCATCAGAGTTGAGTTATTTCCTTTTTTAAACTGATTCCAGCTTACATATTAGGAAAAGGTGCAGGTTAGACTGTAATATTAAAAAATGTATATTTAATGTTAAAGCTGTCTTCTGCAGCAAGTTTTTTTTTTTTTGGCAGTGGCTCATGGTAACCTCATGCCCTGCCCCTGATTGGTATCCACGCTCCCTCTGAGGCCAGGCTCCAATCAAAGGAACAAGTTCCATCATGCCCTGCTGTTTCATTGGCCCCCCTTTTTGGGACTCAGTCAAACCTGCCTCACACACCTTCATACAGACAGGAAGCGTTGTGATAACAACAGATGGTCTCATTTGGTGTTGCTCAACTTTTCAATCTTGCTTTTGCTGTTTAGTGGAGTGCAACTGCTTCTTCAAAGTGTGGAAGCTGACTATCTGTAGCTGCAGAAAGCTGAAGCTGCCATTGTAATGATAAGATAAACAGCTACAATAACAATATATCATGCATGTGTTTGACTGCATGTGGGGGGGTTATCTGCTCTGAAGAAACACACTGGCAGGCAGAATAAAGACGGGTTAGGGTTAGGTTAGGCTTCCTATCTGTTCACTGCTGAAACACAATAACACCTCACATTCATTAATTTTCTTGTGTCAAGACTATGTGAGTGTGTTAACTTATAGATGAATGTTTAGTTCAGGTAATCATTTTACAGCCACCTGTTGCTTTTTTATGTTTTAGTTTGATTTGGTTTGTTTGCTGCCCTACAGCACATAGAGGCTTTGTATTTCATTGTTTATGACCCTTTTTTTTTAACACTGATAAATTCAACACATTTCATAGCTGCTTCATCATGTGGCCCCACTTTTATGAGACCAGCAGGAGACAAACACCGTAATGTTGCTTCATCTGTGTGCAATGCATTGCTTTATGTGTCTGTGTTCAACAAAGCTGTTTTCTTTTTGTTTTGTTTTGTTTTTTATGGCTTACCTTGTAACTGCCTGCTAGTCATATACAAACATAAAACCACAATTATTCCCATTAACTTTGTTTCTGCCCATAAAGCTCTTTGAAGTTTCTCACTTTCCCCCCTCTTATTGCCATAACATGGTTTTAGTTTGTAGTTTCTTTTAAACACAGTTTAGCTCACTGTTTGTTTTTTTTAACAAGGAATTCAGATTGAGGAAAGGCATGCTGAAAATCTGAAATTTGTTTAGTTGGAAGATATAGAAGTGCTATTCACTCATTCAACATGGGTGATTGTTAAATTTCCTTTCCTACATTTTCTGGTGAAATATATACAATGCTGAATGCGTTAAGTCGTCAGTTAACCTCTTCAATGGACAAAATAGGTGATATTCAATCACTGCAGTATGAAGCATGATGATGAAGCTGAATTAAACTTATTTTGGCTTGTTTAAATTGAATAACAATAGCAGGACATCTAGACCTCAATTACATTGAGCTTGACCATTTTTTTATCTGATATTTCTCCCTTTGTTTCTCCCTACCCATTTAAAACATAATCTGTATACATACAAGACTAGTATTACAAAATGTTTCACTCTAGGCTAGAACACAGAAATATTTGCTAACATTGTCAGTAAATATTGATAATACCTACATTAATGATGTCAGAATACTTATTGATCATTCTTAGCATGGTCAGTGAGATGATTCTCCCTTTTTAAAATAACTTTAAAATCAAAGCAATCTGTTATCAGATGAATTTCACTTGCATAAATTATCTAAAGTCTTTCTGATACACACCCTCAGTGCAACAGTGATACCAAAATATGAATACACCTGTGGGTAGAGCTAGCCAAACATGAAGTGGTATATAGAGATCATTGGTGTTGTGGTTTCCAACACATGCTCATTACACAAAGCAATAGGAGGTAAGAAGGCTGCTATGTCATTGATCCCCAAAACCCTTCAATTATTTGGAAAGCAGATGCACTCGAAACGTGGAAAGTGAAGATTTCTTTTTTGTTTTTTGTAAAAAGTCTTTTTTCCTGACACATGCAAATGGGGTTTGCATGTGGATTAGAGGTGCAAGTACATTAGAAAATGTTTTTTTACATATAGCCTAGTTACAGTGGATATAAATGGTGTGCACACCCCTGTTATAATGCCCGGTGTTTGTGAATATTAAAAATCACAAATTATTAAAAAACTTAACTTTTACAATTCAATTGAATAACAAACAAAACTGTTTGGTGAAAAATATGGAAATGTATCTGGAATAAGCTGTTGCAATAAGCTGGTTCCACAAGTGTGCACACCATTAAACTAATACTTTGTTCTAGCACCTTTTGATTTAATTACAACATTCAGTCTTCTTGGTTAAACATCTGTATATCAGTTCTAGCTCTGGTTAAAGTCACACTCCGATCATCTTTTGAGCTATTTTAAAGCGTTCTCAGTGGTATTTTAAATTATGATAATGCAGTTTTTAGCCCAAATCACAAAACATGTGCTATATTCCAGGACTTTGTTTCTGCAGAGCTGCAGTAGCTCATAAGCTATTCGCCTATTCAATTCGCCGATACCAATATCTCTCTTCTTAGCACTGCAACCCACTACAGCACACAGGTGTTGATCCACCATCGTCTTCTCTACTC
>JAPMNP010683668.1:0-10820 GCA_029874935.1 Atherina boyeri | reverse complement strand
GTATATGATGATGTTGAATCAGGTGTTCTTTTGTAGAGAAATGAACATAAACATTATTATCCCACTGCATCTCAATGATTGCTTTTGCCTTTGTTTTCATTCATGCAGTCAATCAGAAGGCAGATTTGTGTCTGGTTAAAGCAACGGTATATCTGAAATAATACTACTTTATGTGCATTCCCGTGACATTAAGCCTCTGAGCTTGCAGAAGGGCACCCGTTCCTGAAATATGTGTCTCCTCCTTCGTTGTTGCCCAGCTGTCAGGGAGAAGGGCACTCACTGTATAACTGCATATGAACATAACACAAACTGCCAAGTGTGATAAGAATGGAAAGGAGGCTTCAACACCAATTTCGACAGAAGACAAATGACTGCTGGTGGACTTATCTTTGTTGATTTGTGTAGCTGGAGGAAGCTTTCCTTTTGTTTTTTCCTCCTTCTGTGAGACTGTTATTTATAGTCCGTGGACTCAAGAGCTCATTTTAGTTCTTTACAAAAAAGCTGGAGGAAGTGGATGTGAAATATTTGAATCTAAATGCCATGAACTGTTCTCAGATAATCTTCCAATATGCATTTACAGCATCATTATTTTAGATATTTATGCATATGCACATTACAAAATATCGTTTGGCGAAATATCGCGATACAAAACGCATCGAGTTTGAAAAAAAATGGATCGCCCAAAAAAAAAAAAAAGGAAAAAAAGTTCCCTAATGCACACTCACATATACCTATGTCAAGTATCCCGTTTGTTCGGGAAACTACAGTATTTTACCCCTCTTTCCCGCCGTCTTCCCGTTATACTATTATCCCATAAATTTAACGTATTTTAATAAAAATAGTGATACAACACGCTTGTCAGACAGAACTGCCACTAGTCTCGCGAGATCTGCCTCCGGCAGCAGACCAGGCGACAATTATTGCGAGGTTTGCGCGACAGCCGGAACAAACCCGGAAAAAACTAAACAGAAGGAGAAGAACTAATTAACTAGAAGACGATCAAGTTGACAGTTTCTGGGGTCTTATAGGGAAGGATGTGAGGTTCAGTGAGCTACCAAGACTGATACAAATTGTGAAGATGAAAAATGTAAATGTTAAAGGGACATTGTGTAACAATTCCTGTTTACTGGCCAAGATAGATGTCTGCATTTAAAAATGTGTCATCATTGGTGTATTATGACCTCCCCTAATAATCTGAAACATTCTCCTAAGTGAAGAATTTTAAACTGAAAAAAAATGTGCTTCAATGCCCTTAGGTGTTTTCATTTATGCTTTACCTAAACATGAATGTAAACAGCATTTTGGTGGGAACAAAGGTAAACCTATCAGACTCAAATATTTAGTTTGCAAAAAGGTTGAAAAGGGATTTATTGCATTTCTGTCCTAAAATATTTGGGGTACATGTATTGCAAGTTGGGGTAGTGGGACAGCTTGCAGTGGGCGCCGGAAAAAGTTCCCTTTATTTTAAGATCTAAAACTTGACATGTATGACATATATATACACGTGTTAATGATTTACAATAGATTTTTTTTATATATATTAATCCCAATTTAGAATTTCAGTTGTTAAAGGTGCAATATGTAAGAATTATGTATCATCTTTATTTTAAGTTATCATTAAATGGTGCTGATATGTTACAAGACATTAAAAAATGATGTTCATTTCAAATACTTTTTAGCAATTTCTTACGTAGACCACGGTTCCACATGACTGCAGTACCAGTTTCCGCCAGAATCTTACATATGGCACCTTTAACTAAAATAAAAATCTCCACATAATAAACCATTGGTTTCCTGCATGTGCAAACAATACAAGATATTGAATGTTTTTATTCCAGCTTTTATCTTTTACCCGCTGAAGTGAAGTCGATATATAACAGGCAACCTCCCGAGGCTGATGTCCTCCCTGCTACTTGAAGTCCCCTTGTTGTCAACTCAGTATGTTAGACAGACTTCCTGGGTCGCTACATGGCCACGGCTCACACACAAGGTGGTTAGAGTGTAAGAATCTGAGCACATGTTACGAGGTCAGCGGTTGCCAGGGGCCGGTCACTTGAGAGACAGCATGTTACCCAGCAGCCACCTGCTGTGCAGCCCGGAGTGCTGCGCGTTGTCAGATCATAGCTTAGGGAAACTACGAGGAGGAATAAGAGCAGCAACAAAGAAGCTGATTGTAACTGTGCTGCATAAATAACTTAAATGATTTTTGATTGATGTTTACAAGTTGTGTTAGGAATAACACCATCATATGGCAACGGGGTGCCTTTCACAAGCGAACTGATGCAAGACATAAAAATGGCAATTTGTATTAGACCTACTGCACTTGCTGCATCGTTTAACAATCCCATGAATGTGTCATTTTCATTGTTTCAACATTTACAGCCAGCAAAATACTGGAAGTATTCTACACAAGCTCATATAGGAACAGGCTTCGCTGTGCAAAGCACCTCTGGTATCTTAATGAACTACAGTAATGAACTGTGTAAAATTATGCATGTGATTAGAGTTTTGTTGAACAAGCCATTTGAGCAGGATACATAATAGCCTCCAATTTTATGGCTAGATTTACAGGCAGTAATCATCTCAGAGTCCCCTCGCCAAATCTCATTCTGTGTGACTGGTGTTCAAGAGAGATTATTTTTTGTTAATACTCCTGTAATTAAATGCATGCTTAGACTCTGAGTGATTACAGTTCCTGACGACTAATTGCCCCGAAGTTCAGATCATTGCAAGAATGATAATGGAATCTGGAGACTTCTGTCCACGGAATCCTGAGAACAACTGACTGGCAGTGAATGATTGCTTCTGCAAAAGAGAAGAATAGTCAGTGATGGTTTCTTTTACACCGCTGACAGTAAGTGAGTCTTGTAGATGATTTATTATGTCTCTGCAAATGAAAATGTTTTTTTTTTTTTTTGCGNNGTTTTAGTCTAAATATCATTTTGTGATAGAGCCATCTCAGACGAGTTATTAGCATTTGTAAACCGAAGACCGAAATCACACCCCTGCTGTTCACACCTCTGAGCAATCATGGCTTCACACGAGAAAACAGCCTGGCTGCTTCGTACTGTCGTGCAACACCTTATGGACGCACTGCCTACTTGCAGTATCTGAATGCAGGGGAATGCTGCACAAAAATGTTCAATCACTTTAAACTTAATCCACTTTGAAGTTAAACAACAATACAAGAGTGGGCACATGAACAGGAAATCTTGGATGGAAATAATTCATAATAGCTACTAAAAAAAAATTCTAAATATTGAGAACACAAAGTGCAGTTAAGTTTTTAAAAATGCACAATGCCTTTTAGCTTAGTTTTTCACCAACACAAAAATACTAACAACTCGCTGCTGTCACTACAGCTCTGTCAGTGTGCCATGAGCGATGGTTTGAGCTCTGTAGAAAACACCAGAGACTGATAACTGTGGGCATCACCTTGATGGTCCTTGATGTCCCACAGCTTTATCAGCTCAGCAAGGACTTAGTTAGACATCATGTAAGACAGTGAATAGGACACCGAGGATGTAGTTCTAAGGACAAAACATGATGCAGTGCTGCTTTAAATATTTTTTTCCCCTTCAAAAAGACAAAATAAAGAAAATTGACACTTAATCTGAATGGTCGCAGTGCTGAAAATAAATACTAATTTAATTTAAAACTGAAATACAATACTAACATACTTGTTAGAGAAGCAAAATTGGCTAAAATTGTATTGCAACATTAAATAGCTTAATTAATTAACAAATAATTCACTGAGATATTCATGAAATAATTCTGGAAAATGAGCACTTTTTTCACAGGTTCATGTTATAATATGGAAATGTTTTTAGTGAGATCAGAGGTTTTGGTAAAGATTTTGAGGTTGTCAAACCTAAACATCAAAAGCTTGACTGGATTAAAATGCTGCATGGAAAAGATCAAATAAAAGGGCTTCATGGTTTTGATTTGAATGGAAGAGACTTTGTATATAACTGCAACATTGTCGTATGGGATTTAACTTTGTAAGGAAGTTATATTTATCTATGACTCTTTGAATATGTAGATCATTATACTGTTCTTAAAAAGGAATATTAAAAAGTAATACAGCACCATATTTATAGCCTAGTAATAAATACATATCTTGTTTGGTTTGTTTAAATTCCTATTTTAATGTTTTTTTTTCCCCAAGATCAAAGTAAATATATGCAATGTACATGTAGATGCAAGAATAAAATTAGATAATCTGAAAATAATTTGACAAACAGCATAATGTTATGCATATTCATCTCTTTGGATTATATTGTTTTGTCATAGAGTATTAAGATCTTTTTTAAATCCTTGTGACCGACATGGCTGTATGGTGGTGTGGTGGTTAGCATCATCGCTTCAAAACAAGAAGGTTCAGCACAGCTTTGCATGACTCGGACTTAAGCAGGTATAGCAAATGGATGGATGAATTGATGTTGAATACATGCACTTCATATTTATCATTAGGGGTGGGAATTTTTTTACCATCTCACGATTCAATTCAGATACTTGGGGCCACGATTCGATTCAAAATCAATTTTGGATTCAAAAGAATTTTAGATTAAAAACAATTCGGTTTTATTCATAAAGATTTCTTCTTGGGTTTCTGACCATGATCTCTCATCTGCTTTGATATACAGAAGTGAAGACATGAAAGTGTCTTTTTCACATTTATTAAGTTAAATTCTTAGGGAAGTGCCTTTATCAAAGACATTGTGTGTTCCTCAATTGCTACTCTTAGGTAGTTAGCTATAAAATAAGTGAACACAAATAAAGGGCTTCTGCATAATACAAAGCCTGGAATGAATGTTTAGAAAAGAAAAAAAAAAACTTAAAAAAAAAAAAATTTGAATAGATTTTTTTTAATCAAAAAATCTTTAAACAAAGAATCGTGATTCTTATGTAAATCGATTTTTTTTCCCCATCCCTATTTATCATCTACGGCTGCATTTAGACATAGCTCTGTGTTTACAAAGGACTTGGCTAGAAGGCCATCCACCCCACGGATAATCAAAATAATGAAACAATAGCTATACAGATGCTAACTTCAGCAGGTTTGTGCAATAGCATGCTGAAAATGTCATTGAAAAAAATCTCCAACTATATATAAACCATAACCATATACTTTTATGAGTGAATTTTTAATGTGTTGGATAATATCCCACACTAACGACCACCTGGTTGTTTGCTGAAGTTAGTTAAAACACCATTTAAATTTTTAGTTGATATGGCAATCTGTAGACAAGATCAAATTAGTGATTTCAAAAGGGGGCGTTAGCAGGTTGCCAGAAACAGTAAGTCATTGACAAAAGTGCAAAATTTAGCGTCCATCTATATTTCATATACATTATTAAGTTTAAGAGAAAAAAACAAAACATTTTAGTTGTAGCCCTACTATGTTCTCCGCCATCTGCTTAAATTGGAATGATATTTATACTTATCTGGTGTGGGCAGCCCTCTGACAGCAGATTGTAAGTTATATTGCCTGGATTTCCAAACCAGAAGCTGATCATAACACGCGTTGCCTCATATTTAGTTGACACAACTGACATTACCATCTGCTTCTAAACTTTAGGCTAAAGAATATATTAGCAGATTTCCCAAAATGTGGGACTTTTGTTTATTGCTTCCCACTGGAGCTATTGTTATCCTTTTTCAAACTTCTTTATCTGCCAGTAAGGAATTGTGGTTTACAGTATATTACAGGCAAAGTGGAAAATCTTTCGACTCATTGTGCACAATATAATCTATGCATAATAGTCCAATAGCTTAGTGTATTTTGATGTCCAGTTGCATAGCAAGTCTTTTCTTGCTCTAAATTGCCTGTTTTGGAAGCCGTCACTTCGGTGATCATTGTCTGTGTTCACCAAAGTCAGGCCTTGCAAGTTGGAGCTCCATCTTTTTTTACTTTTTTTTCCCCCCCATCAAGGCTCACTCAGCTGTATCCGTCTTATTTCAGCTCACAGACCCTGTGGGATGTGATCATTCCCATTGCTCAGAGTGCCTTTGATATTGTTGATACCTTTCCTGCACACGGGTTTGGAGATAAATTTATACTATGGAAATTATTACTATGTCTCCACATACAGTGTGAAGGTAGGAATGTGCCTTTAAACTGTAAACATTTACCCGGCATGTAACGAGGGGCCAACATGAACATATATCTATTTACAACTCAGTAAATAAATGGGAATTTAAAATTGAGATCAATTGTTATGCTTCATCTTTATGCATAAACATTGCCAATTCTTATAGTCTGAGCATAAAAACACTCCATTTATTTGGTGAAAGTCAGATGGAAGCTGCCAGAGCTGCATATACAACACTGAATTATTCAAATGTTAACCAGGGGGATGCATGCCCATTCGTAGTAGAAGACATTTGCTGTGGTTTCGAAAACGCACAGTGAATTTTGAGGACGTCAAGAAAATGTATATGCGTAAATGATGTTTGCCACGTAAAACTCAAAGTGGGAACATTTCTAAAAAAGCCAGAATGAAATAACTACCACTGACTTTAAAATATCCCAAACCTTTTTCCCTGCCAGAATCTAAGAGTAAAAGGATATCGCTCAATATAATATCTGGATTGTGAACAGCATTAGCGATGCATCATGTTTAAACGCTTGTGTGGGAAGGAGCGAATGATCTCTACATTTGTCACCAGAAGAGTTTAGCGTCCATCATAGCTGCAACCGGAGGTGCGTCTGCCACTGAGTAGGAACAGAACAGGCCAGATTGTGTGGGGAGGGAGGCCTTGGCACATGACCAGGTGCATCACAAGCCTCTTCTGATCCTCCAATGTGCTGTCGAGCTGCTCTATTCCCTCAGCACAACGCCAAACACCTGCTTGGCCCGATTGTTAGACTGAAAGCTCTGTTATCGGCGTGGGCCGTCCAAATAGTGAAGCACTCTGCTTTCATCAGCAAGTAGTATAGAGCAGGGGAGAAAGGCGATTGATGTCAGTCTGAGAAGTAGATAGAGACTTCACATGGTCCGCTCAACCTTTTGTTGGCTAAATATTGCACAAAATAGAGAAAAAAATAAACAAAAAAAGCAATATTTCAGGTTATGTGGTATTAATGTTAGTTAGCATCATACGGGAATTGATACGATTTTTACGATACCAATTCCATTTTCGATCCTGCTTAACGATTCGGTTCTTTATCGATTCCCTTATCGATTCTCATTTGGAAAAAAAATTGACAACAAATGGTTGATTAGCATCACCAATATAACATTTCATTAAAAATATTAAAAGAAATATGCTGCAGTAGAAATGTACAAAATACAACATAAATTATTCTGTGGCAATTCCACAAGAATGTCCAACATTTTTCTCATAGAAATTAAAATTCTCCTTTTTAAAAGGATATGTGAACTCAGCCCTCAAAAATAACACTGTCAGCCAGTGACAAATACAGTCAACGAGCTGAACTATGCATTCTGCAACCACCCAGGGTTATTTTACTCTTCCCTGCTTCATTGAAAGGAAAAGCTGGAGGTAGCCGTGAACTGGAGGCAGTCCTGCCAGCCTCTGTCTCTCCTGATGGTGATCTAAATGTGATGCATGAGAAGGCCTTTATAAAACGTTAACCATTACTAATAGCAAGTTTTACAATGAGGCAAATGAAGCTAATATGATAGGCAGTGTTTGTTAGTTAATTATTTACCTGCAGTCTTATTAGCAGAGGACATGCTAACGTTGCTGCTGCTGCTGGGTTGAGAACTAACGTTAGTCCGGAGCAGATCCATTCATTCATTGCTATTGCATGATGTTTGCGCAAATGTTTTTTCCATGTTAGTAGTATTTCCTCCCTTTGAGGAAATATCCACTTTAAGTTCCCCTGTTGTCATCTTTTTTAGTGAAATGTAACCAGACTTTTGGATGTTTGTTCCGCTTGGGCGCCATGTTTACTATTGACTGTGCGTAAGCTACGCAACGTGCGTGATGATGTCATTCGTGCCCGCTGGAATCGATAAGGGAATCGTTTGCCAATTTTGCAAAAGATTCAAAAGGAATTGAAACACTGAGAACCGGTTCTCAACAAGAGCCGGTTTACGATTCCCATCCCTAATCAGACATATTTGAATAACTAAAAGTAATTTTTTAAGTAGGTTCATTACTTTGGTTTTACATCACTGCTACATGACAAATAAATAGTGGACAGCTCAAGTGAATCCAATGTTAATTAATTTACTTTAATACAAGAGGTGTGGGTCATCATCATCAGAGGGATTTGTGATCAACAATGAATATTTCTTGTGATGGAAGAGAAAGATGCAGCCGACGAACGAAATATTCTGAATGGAGGCATCAGTCATGTTGAGAACTGATGCCCAATTCCCTCTCATCATTTGTAGTGGTGGCAAAAGATGACTGCTATATGACGTCCTAATTGAAGGCATATTTCAGAAAATAACACTATGTGCCCGGAGAGACTGAACGTATTTTTCACAACCATGAGAAAAGGAGCAGCACCGGGGATATGAATGACTAATTTAGTTTTCATGTCAAGCCTATTGTGAAGCTTTTAAATGACAGGAATCCGGTGGCAGCTAAGATGTGAAGTTATTGTGTCAGTGAGCAAATTTCAGAGTGGACATCAGAGCTTTTGACCAGAGAAGAAGCGGTTAATAAAAGCAAAAGTGGTGGGGTAGTTTCTTCAGCTCGGTGGCGACGGTGTAGGTGCATTAGACAAAGATGTCTAGAGCGGAAGAGGGTGAGAAGTAGGAGGGGTGGTGACAGATAAATGAGGCCATCGCTAGCTAAGGGAGGAGGAGGGGAGGAGAGAGTTGGTAGCGAGCTCCCTCGCGATCTGTACCTGCCAAGTCCCTACCCTGAACAGCTGCTAGCAACTCTAAGGATGTGTAGCGGCTCACTCCCTCATCACATCCATCTTTTACAAAGTCTAATCCGACTGAATTGAGATCTGTTCATGGTTTGATACGGCATTTAACATTTACCAGACTGTGTTGTTTTAGCTTCATCGCTCATTCATTTTTCATAGAAGAAACAGAAACTGTCCGTATGTGATCACCCTCCAAATCTCAGAAGATAATGCAATAACTTACCCTCATCTTCGTACTTTTTTTTAAAGGAGCCATATGTAAGAATTATGTATCATCTTTACTTTAAATTATCATTAAATGGTGCTGATTTGTTACAAGACATTAAAATTATTGTTATTAATGAATTATTATGTTCATTTCAAATACTTATAACACTGACAACCGTAATTTAACCAGAATATTCTCATTTCAAAAACGGATTTGAAGTTAGATTTGATGTTATTGTTTATATTTTGTCATCATCATCAGAGGGGTTTGTGATCAACAATGAATATTTCTTGTGATGGAAGAGAAAGATGCAGCTGACTAACGAAAGATTCTGAATGGGGGCATCAGTCAGTTTCGGCCAGAATCTTACATATGGCTCTTTTAAATCATAACGATCACCTTCAAGACTCCCGGTGCAAAAATAAAACACAGTTCAAGATCTCCAAATATTTTACACCAATATGTGCTCCCTAGAAATAGTTAGACTAACAATCATGTCCGATTTTTAGCTTTAGCATGCATAGCGGCGTGCGATCCTCATCACTTGTCATTCCTGCCCCCACTCACAAGCTGGTGGTCACTTAAAAGCTGCCGCCTGCCATTCATAACCTCTCTGTATGAGTTGCACCTGCAGTGGCGGGTTATGCAACAGGCCAGTTAGAAGACCGCTCGACATGCCCTGCATTTGCAATGATGCAAGGCCGTTAAAGACATTCTGTCATCCGCGACACATGGGTGTTTTCTTATTCATAAACTCAAAAGGGTTTCAATTAGACTTTTGTGGCTGGCCTCCCAGCGGTTTGCATGCTTAAATGAGATGCATCTGCGGGGAGGACTATGAAAGAGTTTTCTTAAAAAGTGGCCAGAGAATAGAAATTGAGAGATGATGAAATAAGTCTTCATTAGAAAACATTTGGAGCCGTTGTAGAGTGTGTTTTTTTTTGTTGTTTGTTTTTTATCCACTTTGTCGAGCTGCGTTTTTCTTCTTCTGTTTTTTTTTAACTAATTAACAATATCGTTAAATTTCTGTTGCCACCCTTCAGATGCTTTAATCTTAACAGAGGCCAACTCACAGTGAGTGAATGCTGAATGCAAAGCCCCATCAAGATGCTACGCTACTGCACTGCAGAGGAAGTCTAAAGCTCCCATGGTTGTGACCCATATTTGAAAGAACTAGCTATGGTTCTTATTAGTGTGGTTTTAAAACCATGAACTGCTGCATTTCTCTCAGTCCTGACTCCTTTGTAGATCCACTTAAGGCGTAGCTGCATTGGGATCAGGTCACCAATGTGACCACTGTTGCAATGCTGCTGCTCTGTTACAGATAAGTTCAAGAATAACTTTTTTTTGTTTTGCCAGTGACGTCAATGTCTAAAGAAGTGTATGACTGAAATTTGTACATGCTGTTCAAAATAAATTTTATCATCAGATTAAGTAAGCAGAGGGGAGGTTAGAAGCTACAGCTAAACCTCTGTTTTTGAGAAGAAAAAAAAAATATTTCACTTAAAAATAATAGTTTTCTGTGTCCCTTGGAGCAGACAAGAAAGGTTGTTAAGTTTATGTTGACTCCTTACAACGCCTAAACACAACTGTTGATTCTCACATGACAGCCTGCAGCAATCAAGGACCTTTGGTAACATTTAAAGGAGCCGTATGTAAGATTTTGACTGAAACTAGTACTGTAATCATGAGAAGCCGTAGCCTATGTAAGAAATTGCTAAAAATGGTCAACAAAAATATACACAGATGTTCTGG
>JAPMNP010683667.1:0-12862 GCA_029874935.1 Atherina boyeri | reverse complement strand
GCACAAATACTAAAAAATGCAATTTTGAGCTTAATTTTCTAAAGATGTGCCCTCTAGCTTTAGAAAAATGCCAAGAGAACATGTTAACAACACGAAAAACATGATTTTCATCGGAGTGGGTCTTTAATCAGGACTATGCAGCATAGTGGCCAACTGAGTCCTGCTAACCTCAAATCAAAAAGAACATCACAGGCAAAACCAGACATTTTATCTGAAGTAACCCAAACATTGCTGAATCAGTCGCTGATAGGGAGATGCTGACTAAGACAACAGACTTTTGATTTGCCACACAACTTTGACCTGAACTCTCTTTGCCTCACTGTTTCGGCCTCAGTTTGAAAAACATCTTTTGGGAATCATTTAAACCCGGATGCAGAGGCCGAGCAAATCAGCAAATAAATGACAAAGTTGAGCTGACAATTTGACTTATTTCCCTTTTAAACTCCCCAAACTTTTATGGAATCATTCTAACAAGATGTAGATGTAAAATGAAGAATGAGTCAGCAGCAGCACTTGGCCTTTTACTCCCCCCTTGCATTACTCAAAAACATATTTGGTGGATAAATTGAGAGCAAGTTTTCCAGAACATCTAATGGTGGGAAAGATGACTGAGGAGAGCATAAGTCATGTATTCTTCCACTCTGGTGATGGAATGCTTCTTGTTAATGGGTACTGTCAGCCATCTAATGTGTGCTCTTATTGAAACTGTGCAAATCAGATTCCTGTTGCATTTTGCCAGACCATAATGAGGGAAAGGAGACTTGTGGCCCTGGTGTAAGATGTTGCTATTTTCCACTGCAGCCCATCCTCCACTTTGCTATTTGGTATTTAACAGTGTGCTCACAGCCACTATATTGCCAATATTCTCTTCTATTACTTTAACTGATACCTTCAGCAGGCGAGTTAAAGGGAAATTCTTACTTCCTGTTTCAGAAGCACATAGTCCTAAATGTTAAAAGCCATATCTTTTTGGACAAGCAGTTAAAACTAATCAACATTTTTGGGAAAGAAGACACAAGGAGGAAACAGGATTATGAAATCAGACTTCCTCTGGCCTGGTCTAAGGCTTATCTTCTCCTGTGTCCATTCGACTCACCCCTTTATCTCTTCCTGTGCCCATCCAGACTGCCCCAAGGGTCCAGACATTTTAGTGGTGCTTATGTCAGTGGCAGGAGCCATCTTGTTCCTTGGCCTGGCAGCTCTACTGATCTGGAAGCTGCTGGTTACCATCCACGACAGACGAGAATTTGCCAAATTTGAGGAAGAGCGTGCTCGTGCCAAATGGGACACGGTATGTGAATCTAGCATGAAAGTAGCTGCTGTGAATGAGTGTATTTGGAAACTGGTTGAATATTAGGATTGAATTTATGGATCAGTTGTAGTTTTCAGCACTGATACTTTTCTTTTTGACTCAATGAAAACACACTGGTAAGCAAATATTCCTGTAAATTCCTACACACACACACACACACACACACACACACACACACACATAAAAGGCCACACATGCAGTGAATTGCTCCTGTTTTCTGATGCTGTTTTTTTTATTATTTTTGTGGCATGCTGTTACTCCCAGCAGAACAAAAGGCAGCCAGCGGAAGGGCTGGGTTTAAATTAGCCAGTGCTAATTAGCCTTTACTAGTAATAGGCCTCTTTGTGGCCTCAAAAACACACTCAAGGCCTTAAATCTCAAAGAATCACTGTGGTCACTGAGTAACAAGTGAAAACACAAGTTACACATTCAGAATTCCCAAAACTGAAGGGAATGTCCCAGAGACAACTGGTTAACATATGCACACAAAGAAAGTGAAGATTTACACTTTAATATTATATCATGAAGTGGATATTTAAACTGTCTTTTGTAGAATTTACAAATATTTCAAGACTATTTTGTGCTCCTGAATCTCTCATTACTGTCTTTACTTCTCTTTGATTAACAGGGGCACAATCCTCTCTACAAAGGAGCCACATCTACCTTCACAAATATCACATACAGGGGAAAAGACTGATGCTACTGAGCAAAGAGGAAGAATAAAGGATGAAACAATGGACTTTTACAATCCTTTGGGTGAAAGCAACGGATCATGTGCAGGCTTCTACTGTCACAAGACAATAATTAATAATTGTGTGTAAATATGTAGAAATGATTCAGACACATTTTATCAGGGATTAGACATTCATCCGAACTACACTGATAAAATTCAAGATACTGTTCTGTGTGTTTTAATGATTTTTTTGTTTTGTTTGTTTTTGTTCAGGCCAGAAAGTTGGGTTCCCCCAAACAGATGCCATGCCATTGTACTTACTTCAAATACTGCAGCCTTTAAAGTTCTTAGATATTAAAGAAAATGCTGCAGAAGCTTTACGTGCCTGATGCAATGATAGATTTTTTACTACTACCTATTTCTGCCCCCTCCCAAAGAAAACAATTACTGTATTCCTTCCAAAGCTACCGGCATAAATGGATACAGTGGTCTCAGTGGTTAAGAAAAAAAAAACTATGTGGTTGAACTAACTAATCCTCAATCTCCATGAGGGAACTGAACGGCAGATAGTGTTCTGAACAGCAAGCTTCAATTCCTGATCACAAAGTTGGGATTTCCTGTTTGTGAGTCTGCAGTAAGATAAACTTATTTCAGCCAAGTTGCATCCTTTAGATGTGATGTCCTTCAGAATAAACTGTTGAGTGTTTCTTGTATTTTTTTCTTCTAGTAATTTTCTCCAATGTGAATTTTTATAAGCACACATTTTAAGGTGTGAACAAGAAAGACAGTAAATGAAGCACATTCCATTCCAAAGTATGGTAACAATTAACCTGATAAGTGACACCAGTATCCCTTAATGAAACCCATGAAACGCACCAGAACTGACTAAAATAGTTATGGTTTCCTTTGATAGACATTAGCTTTTATCACAGCTTGTCAACATTGTGTTTCTCACACAAGGACAAACAAGGAGTCTCCTCACAATTAGAAATGATTCCATATTTCTAATATGATTTGAAATTGTTACTTTTTTTTGGTTTTTAAATTGTTATTAAATGTTCAGATTGCTGTATTTCAGAAGTCCAGACAAGCTCTGTATCAGTGTTTATATAAGTCATGAGGTATTTCTGTCTTCTGAGTGGCCTTTTTATCTGCTTAATGTGGACTTAGTCTAGTTTCAATCACTGAATTTATCAAATATATAGTGGCTAGTGAGTTAATACCCCACCGGAAATTGTCTTTACTGTATGCAGAGCTTTTTTATTATTAGAATGCACTTGTTTCATCTCCTAGATTTAAATTGCACATGTGTCTCATGGATCACTGTGCAAAGTCTAATCCATTTGCTCAAATAACACACCTGACACAAATACATCACATACGCAGGAAGGACTACCAAGTAGGGTTATACACTGTACTTCGAGCTTTCAAGGCAGATCATGAGTAACAATTTATGATTTTAATGAAAAAACAAAAATGTGTTGCTAAATTTAATGGATAACTCAGAAAATTAAGTTACATATCTGTTTTTTTTTTTGTTTTTTGTTTTTTTACATATCAGTTTATGAAATTAAGCTAAATTAAATCTAGTTACTTTGTGGAAATAGCTTTTAGAGTTCTACAGCTCTTATTGATCATAACATGTTTACCTTTTATCTAAATATGCCTTGTCTGAGACATGTGTTAAATTCAGAAACAAAAACAGTGACCCCTAGTGGAACTTTTTATGATTTTTACCAAACACACCAAGTGTTTCAAGATTAAAACTTCAGCTGTAGATTTAAACTGTTACTGAACTAAAGAAACTCTGTAAGCATGTAATGGATGTGGAATTTCCCTGATACCCATGAAAGTTGAAAGAGTGTTTTGTTTTTCTGATTTCAGCACAATAAATGCATAACTACACTCAAGTGTGCACCAAGAAATATAATGAAGTATGAAATTCACCCAATAATCTTTTGGGAATATCTGTCACTCTTTCAATACTAAAATTTGAAGTGACCACATGGTGTGAGTGCAGTTTTGAGGTTGTGAGTTGGAGCTTCACCTGAAGCAGACATAATTCATCATGAGCACGTTTATTGTTTTATGAGGATGTTTATTAACTGAACAAACTAAATTAATGACCGAAGTAACCATTTCAATTTACTGATGATCCATGACATAAATCTGTAGCCTATTACCACATTTTTGTAACGGTGACAAAAAGAAATTAATCACATACAGTGTGTTATTGAAACAATAAACAATCAGCAGGTGTGTTACAATCTAACAACAAAATAATATGAGTAACAGAAACACACACAAAAAAAGTCAGAATGGGCTTGCAGATAAACTTAGACAATGTACCAACTTGATTTATAACTTTGATGTTTGTCTTTTATTATAGTTCTTATTGTCTTATTGTATAACTGCAGGTGCAAAACTGCTTTCAAAAGTATTAAAAACATGATAAACATCATGTTATGATAAATTCAAACACAGATTTTTTTTTAAATATTCGATTAATATGCGATTAATCGCATGTTGACTCTAGATACTCATGCAATTAAAAATAATGAATGACTGACAGAGATTTAGGATTTTATTTTCAAACAAACAAAACAATATATATATTCCTTTGATGCATAAATTATTTAAAAACGATGCCACTTTTTTCACGTTCAATATTTTACTTCTGCAGACATGGACAGTGATTTATTTGTCTTTATTTGTAATATTATTGGACTTTTTATTTTATCTATCTATCTTTATGAAAATATGAATAAAATATGTCCTCATAGTTATATAATATAAAATTCTATAAAAAAATATATAGCTGTATTATTTTCTTGTTCTGTTTATTACTGAGGAAAACTTCCTAATGACAATGTAATAGATTGTATACTATATTTATATACTTTTCAGCGAGTGAGTGGCAGTGTATTGGATGACTCAGTAATGTCCAGTGAAGTGGCTAATTTGCTAAAATAACATCCTGACCCATGCATATACTGCTACACAGCGTTTAGATGGACACTAAACATCAAAGGGTTGGTGTGTTGGGGAAGTTTTCTTCTATGCTGAATTTCAGCCTCGACATCAGCATACTATGTGTTAATGGGTGGCTCTGAGCAAAGGAGGTTACAGTAAGTGTTAAACCTGCACTTGGGACGCATCAGTGTGACAGTGTCAGCTGTCCCTGAAGCCTTATGCAGCCGTGGTGCAAGGGGTTATGATCTTTTGTTATCAGTTAAAGAATGGACTCTAACAAGGCAACTGTTCCTGGTGTAGATGCCCGATAATATCAAAAGATAGACAGAGTGAGTCAGAAATGTGACAACCCTTGTCAAAAGGCTTCAAAGCATTGACAGGTCCTTACCTTGCCGTGCAGGGGCAACAACCCAGACAAGGAAACCCCGAGGATCACGGCCTCCCGTCCGGATGACACCAGCAGGAGCCAGCTACCCTGCTCCGTGTAGCTAGCATTGGCTAAGCTAACAAATGTTTTACCTGAATTCGACAGAATTTTAAATGGATTACTTAATTCAGACAACGTTAGTTGGGGTGTGTGGGACCTGGGGCTGTTGAGTAGTTTGCTGTCACCGGATGGACGGGCAGCATCTCTTTTGGGACTGTGAGCGGTTGTGAAAACTGCTAAAGGTTTTCCAGGTGAGACTTTTATCATAGCAAATGTTAACCTTAGCTTGCTACACAACTTGATGTTAGCTAGTTTAGGAATCTAACCTCACGACCGTAACTATTGTTTAATAACCAGTGTAATGTTAACTGTTATTAATCATCTCAACTGTTGACATATACCTAGTAACTTGACGGTGCAATGCCTTGTTTTGCTTCTTTTTTAATTGAAATATATTTGATATTTTGATTAGTATAGTTAGCGATAGCCAAGTTTGGCATTCCTTATCTGCTCGTTAGTCATCAGTGTCGCAGCAGCGGTTGTTAAACCAACTTCTACGAAGTCAGTTTCGTAGAAAAATCAGTTAAATGGAAAAACTCTTTGTCATGGGAGTTAAGATGGAGCCACGTAAAGGTTGTTTGCTTGCATTGTTTTGATAAACAAGTTAATGGGATTGTTAGGCTTCTCGACCAGAATTATGTTAAATTGTTGTCGAGCATTTGTCAACATTAAATGTCGCTTAATGGCACTCCAATTAGTTCATACTTGATGGACAGACACTCTAAGTAACAGATATATTTGCTTGCTGTGTATGGTAATAAAGTAGAGGAAAGGGTTATATTTCAAGATTTGTCATTTGCTGGCCCTTTCTTCCTGTCCTGACTTGGTTATGCAATGCCCAGATTCAGTGTCTCTCCTTAGTTATTTATTCATCATTTCAGTGAAACCTTGTTGCATCACAGGCATTAAATTGAGTTTTAACAGCATAGCTGAATTATGAATGCAATTGAAGGGATTGAGATTTATATGGATCAATTCTTAATATTTCACTAATTATCAGTTATATACATAAACATAACATTGAGGGCACTCCTCATTGATTACGTAAGACACTTACTGTGTAAATTGTATATAATCATTAGAATATTTTACCATGTTCACTTGTTGGTTCCTTTTTCATCGTGTACATTTTCTTTACTTTCCCCCCAACAAACTACTTTCATACATTTTAATATGGGTAAATTAACTTAGGATGTTATTTTTAATTGGAATTAATTTATATGGAATCTTGGCAGGTGGATGGAGATAATTTTGGTTGACACGGCATAGTCATCTTGTAAGTATTCAATCTGAAATTCTCAGTAATGCAGTAAAGAAATATTGTTTTGGGTCTGTTGTTTGAGTAGTGATTTTCTTTGGACAGTTAACTGTAGGATTTATTGGTCCAGCATAAGCCCAGGCTCCCATGTATTTGTGGTTAAAGGTGTCCTTTCATGTCTTTCAGACTTCAATACTGGTTAGATTTACTGTCACATGTCCAAGAATGATAAAATGCTTTACATATTTTTTGCGCGACACGAATCAAACCCAGCTAAGTAAAATTTTTGTCCACTGTCTTTATTTCTCTTTCTAGTCATGATGGAAGGACTTCATAGCCAGGCTTTCAGCCTGGACCCACGCAGGCAGGAACTGCTTGAGGCTCGCTTCACTGGAGTTGGTGTGGCCAAGGTTGGTACGACTATGATACCATAATAGCCCACGATGATGGGTTACTGTAAATGTGGATTGTTTCTGCAGATGTAGAACTTTAAATGGTATGTAGAAGGGTTTATTGTTTAATGTGTTTAAAAAGTAAATTAAAAAAGAAATCTGTTAAGGGAACTGAGGTGTTGTTGGATTTTTTTAAGTTAATTAAGTCACTTTGGAGACACAATAGTGAATCTACCAGTTTTCCCCTATCGTACATTGAGCAGTTTTTTCTTGTAAGTCAGTAAGGTTAGAGAATGCTTGAAAGTTGTTCTTTTCCTTGCTCAGAGTTAAGTAATACCCTTCAAAGGAATGATCTGTTGTTGTGCTAAAGATGAAACAAGACTAGCTCTGTTTTGGCTGATACAGGAGCTGGCCAGCAGCTCTGTTCCATTTGAGACTAGTGACACTAAAATGCACTGCATTTGAAGCTTACAGAATTGGCTGTGTGCTGTGCTTTACCACCACCGTATAACTGGGTAATACTCTGTGTTAGTGCATATATGAGAAAATGGCAGTCCCTAAAAAAACAATTACTGTTATTTATGACTGGCCTATATAGTGCTCCAAAATAAATTGTTAGGCATGCTAGCTGTGGTATTCGAGCACAAATTAAATTTGACTGCAAGTATGTGGACTACATTTAAGGTTGTATCAAACTGCCATTCGAGACATTGCAATGAATATGTGAAGTGTACACGTTAATAGGAAGACTGAGAGAATTTCTTGGCTCTTTGTGTGACCTTGACCAGGAGAGAGCCAGCAGGCCTTAAAAGCATTAGCCTGCTGCCTCAGTAAGCCTGCTGTTTCCTCTTAGTCTCGTAAGCTAGTCATGAATAACCCCAGCTGGATGTGATTTGAAGATTTGTAGATTAACATGGGGATCTGTATATATGCCCACTATTGCACCCTGGCTTATCATTTGAGTTTAGTGTAAATCCCTTTAGAGCTGTAACTGAGATACATTAGCTAGAATTCCAGTAAAAATGAGATAATTTTTTTTTTTTAAAAACAGAAAATAACTGGTGTAAACATTGTTTTAGAATTTATAGTTGTGTTGTATACTTTTTATTATTTAGAATAATTTCTCATAAGAGCAGTGATTATTTGGTTTACTTGAAAACTTTAGTATAAGACATGATATGGTGTTGCATGTATAGTGCATGTAGCCATTGTTTATCTCTATTTTTTGTGTTGTACTCACAAGAGTGGCACATGACTAATCAATCACATTGTTTCTCCTCTCCACTATAGAGTTCAGCCAACAGCGAATCATCAAACCAGTCTATATGCAGTGCAGGATCGCTCAGTGACAAGGAAGTGGAGGTTGGTTGGGAAGAAAAAGGCTCAGACAAAATTAGAAGTGACTGTGTACTCATCCTCAGTTCCTATGGTTATTTGTGCACAACCCAACCTTCGGTTGTGGTTTAGATTTGTATTATTAGTGATGCTTTGTTAGACAGATGAACATTATACAATTTATTAATAATTTTTTTTTTTTTTTTTTTTAGCTGTTTGTTTCTATTACACAGAAGATTATCTCATTATAGTGTTTTTTCCCTTTGACTGTATTTAAGTATATGGAATCAGAATGATTTAGAAATGCTAGCATTTGCTTGAGTAGACTTTATCTGTATCGTTGCATAAAATCAAGAATACAAAATCAAAGACCAAAAGTACGAAATTAAAGGCTAAAATCATGATTACATGTATTGCAAGGCATGGCAAAGCAAGTTTGTTTATAGTGCTATTCATATACAAAGGCAGTCAGACATATGGATTTTCTTTCTGTCTTACATTTTCCCAGAGGTTTTCTTGCTACCATCCTCATCCTTTATCATTGTGTCTAAACCTAATCAGTCTAAAGTTTGTTTGTTTTTTCCATTTGGTAAAATGACTAGAAAATACACATCCATTGGCTTTCATCTGAAATTACAGTCAGCTGCTTTTATAGTGATTTATTACTTATGTTTTTTATATAATACTTTCTACATGTTGATGCAAAAATCCTTGCATGCATTTTTGTCATTTTTGTCATTACGGTTCATTGAATAAACTTAAAAGAGCAAAGTTTAAAGCTAATATACTTTCCTATTTATGTCAGATACCAGAGAAGAAGACCAATGAGAGAAGCCGGAAGAGAAAGGGAGACCCTTTTGACAGCAACAGCCAAGGCAAGTCCAACCTATCTTCTGACAAACCGTCCAAATTAGCATTTTCCAGCAGTAATGGCTCTTTATATTCAGAAATATTCAGCTGACATTGGTTTCACTTTCATCACTCCTTTGCTGTTGGTGCAGTCAGAACTTTTAAATCAACGAAAAGTCACATCGGATTTACTGTTAAACCTTCGTATTTTGTGTTTTTCTTTGTAGGAAAGGGAAGGTGGCATAGAACAGGTGATTATTATGAGGTGAGTACAGCTGAATGGAGATATTAGTAGTTCTGTTGAATGCAGTTTTCCTTAGTTTTTTTGCATTGTTTTAAATCGCCTTCAATCTTTACCATCTCACCAATATGTTCTGACAGATTGAGCAACTTCCTTCATTCACTTTTCTCTGAATAACCACTCTGTCCTTTTTCTATCTGTTTT
The DNA here is from genome assembly GCA_029874935.1 of Atherina boyeri. Taxonomy (NCBI): domain Eukaryota; kingdom Metazoa; phylum Chordata; class Actinopteri; order Atheriniformes; family Atherinidae; genus Atherina; species Atherina boyeri. The sequence goes on along the minus strand of JAPMNP010683667.1, from coordinate 3,138 downwards.
GTGCCTGTGATCTTTGTCACTGACTCCATGGCCAGTTTGCTGGTAGCAGCGGCTCTGGCACCAGTCCTGCCCGAGGCATCCCCGTGCTGGTGCGCTCCCTTTCACAGCATTCACTGTCTTATCCTCCGGTGAGCACCAGCATCCATTTTCATAGCTTTCATCTGCTTTGCTCTTTGCTTATCAGCTTTTTATTGTTAATTTTAGTAAAAGTCAGCTGGTTAATATAAGTCTTCATCTGCTTACTTGTTGAAACAATATTCTCCAAATTGGGCAGGGCTGGAGAAGCACTTGTTTGGAATGTTTATATGGCAGAACCTATTTCTGTTCAAAACTACTTTATCAGGACAGCCATGTCTTTAGTGTTTCTAAACTCAAATATTCAAAACATGGATGAACTTAACGTCCAGAAATTTAAAATGTGTTAATTTTAATATTTCCTTGCTGCCGCTGTCATGAAATTTGAAGATGTCATTGTTTTAATGTAGCTGGTATTATGAGCTGGCATGCAAGGCAGGAAACAGACAGTGTTGTCATTATATTTAACTGGTGTGTGCAATTGTCAGAATGTAGTGTTGGCAATGAGTGTTACAGATTTTACTACCAAAAATGTATTGATTTAAATCCTCTTCATTTGCCATTTTCATTCATCAAATGTGAACATGATATCTGTCCTCATCACAGCTACAACATCTTGTCCACTCACCAACATGTAAATAGTCTGTAATAGTAGAGGAGCTCTAAATTAAGTGTAAGTTAAAAGACTGTCAGTGTCCCATTGCACAAAAAGACTCTGCACAGTGCGAGAGAATTACTGTATTTTGAAATATGTTTGACTTACTTGATTGATTGAAATGCAGTTGTGTAAAACCCTCTTTCTGGTCCTCCATTTCTGTCTTAAATACACTTGTATACCATTTCAGTGAGCCTTGTTGGCTCATTTAATGATGCCTCAGGTGCAAATATGGATCAAGTTTGAGTAACAGATTGATTTGAATGGTTATCTGTGCAGCTGCTTATTCTATGAAAATATCCAAAAAATGTTAACATGACAGCAATTATGTTCTTATTTTTGACTGTTGCAAGCTGCATGTGGATTATTTTATGGGTCAGTGTACCATTTTACAATGCCATTGATTACTGATTTGATCATATAAGATTTGCGGAAGAATATGGCTGTTTGCATGGCATCTACATATATTTAAAAAAATGCTAGCGTGTGATAGAAACCAAACCAGTAATAATGAACTAATTTTCCAGAATTGTCCTTTAGAATTTGGTACAGGAAAGACCTGTGCTGTTAAAAATGGAACAACTATGATGTAAATGATTTAGTTTTCTCGTAATCTCACTGCAAACATAACTTTTTACCATACAGTTCATTCTCATGCAGTTAACGATATGTTTACAGATGATGTTCCAACATAATGATAAAAACAAACACTACCTTTTTATTTTTTTGTACTTACAAACTTTTCTGTCTTCTTTTGAATAAACAATCAGTTCTTAGCTTAATAGCCTCAATAGTTGTGTGTTTATCTTCCTTCTAGCTTCTTTGATATCTCTTTCTGCTGTCTGTATATTATGATTGCCACATTTCATCCCCTTTGCTCCTCTCTCTCTGGAATGTATTTTCAGGATGGCAGTCCTTCATCCACAGGCTCGGCCCACACAGACTCTTCATCTTGCAGCTCATTTAAAACGGCTTCCACACGCTCCTGCTCACACAAAGCCATCCAGGTAACCATCTAACCTAAATCACAACTTGACACCATGAAGTCGGATGATTCCTTTATTATGGTATCATAATTAGAAATATTTGAGTATATTTTGCCACACTTTTCATATTTATCCGCTGTTGTTGAGGTTAAATTGACATAAAGAAGTAACAGAAAATTTTTCATGCCTTACTCACCATGCCTTAAAAAAATCTGGTTGGGTAATACATTGATGGCATAAATCAAGCTATGTAGGGCTCTGGCTCCCATAGTGCGACTCGTCATACACAATACACATCATGCATATCCAGTTGTCCCTGCAAATTACACTAATGGGCCAAATTACAGCTCCACATTTTTAATTTACATAATATTCCGAATTGTAAGGTTTGATTTTTAAAGATTGAGTACTTTACATAAAATAAGGTATAAGTGTATCTTCTCAATGGAGTAGGATACTAACTGTTGGCTCGTTGATATGTTTTCTATTCTTCCAGTCAGATCTAACTCTGCTGAAACTGACTGCACTGGAGAAGGCCAAACACTCTGACCTGGAGAAAAAAGAAGGGAGAATAGACGACCTGCTGAGAGTAAGATAAATGCTTAATGTTATAAAAATCTTTCTAGCTTAACTCAAAGGTATGACGGAGGATGTTTTACTTCCGAATGGATCATCAAGACGATTGGTCCTCCTAATTGTCAATCATTCTGAAGAATTTTACGTAATACTGTCGTACGTGCTCTTTCCTAGGATAGTTTTCGCTATCTGTGCATGCACACTTTCGAAAAGTATCTTTGAAGTGTATGAGAAGAAGAGAAAGGCCTCAGACGAGAGACACAAGACCAGTGTTGCGCATGCACATTTTTTTAAAAGTGGAGAGGGTGGTTCTTTCCTGAATTTCAGGAAAATCTTCCGCCATTTTTTAAAAGTATTTTGAGCACAAATAAGAAAAAAATTCTCTTCTAACCTTTTCATGATTTAATATCACACATGGAAATAATCAAACAAATGCCACACACAGTGAAGTGTATGTGCAAATTTAGATTTCTGAAGGAAATTAGACTCATTCACAGATGTATGTCTTGACCAACTGATTCCAGTCCCTGGTCTCTTTGCAGTTCATCACAAGTGATGCCTTTTTTGTGTATTTCCAGGCTAACTGTGACTTGAGGCGGCAAGTTGATGAGCAGCAGAAGATGCTTGAGCGCTACAAGGAGCGTCTTAGCAAATGTATGACCTTGAGCAAGAAGCTGCTGATTGAAAAGGTTGGTGTGAAAATGATTGCTGGACATAGGATGTCTTTGTCACATGATGGGAAAAATAAAAGAGTTACCTTTTATCCAGAAGTGGAAGTAATTAATTGCAAATACTCAGATTACTGTAATTAAGTAGTTTTTTGGGGTACTTGTACTTTTATGAGTA
>JAPMNP010683653.1:0-10566 GCA_029874935.1 Atherina boyeri | reverse complement strand
GATTCTATTTATCATCATTAGTCATTTAGGTCAACATTGGATCATTCAGAGATCCTCACTGAACTTTTGGAGAGAGCTTGTAGCACTGAAAGTAAAGGGGCTGAATAGTTTTACACGCCCAATTTTCAGTTATTTATTTGTTAAAATGTTTGAAATATCCAATAAATTTCGTTTCACCTCATGATTGTGTCCCACTTGTTGTTGATTCTTCACAAAAAATTACAGTTTTATATCTTTATGTTTGAAGCCTGAAATGTGGCAAAAGGTTGAAAAGTTCAAGGGGGCCGAATACTTTCGCCAGGCAATGTATATATACAGTGCCTCAGTTGAAAGAAACTTTGATGTAATTGCAATAGAAATTCTAGCCAAGTTTGTTTCATCTAGGTGTTTTTAAATGCTGACACTTTTTGTAAAGAACAAAATGGTTAAAAAAAAAAGTACAGTTCGAATAGATATCCAGGAATCGGCTCTAGCCTTGGTTTATTTTTCCTGCAGTTTGCATTAGTGTTTCTTGTTGCTGTATGTTAATAAGTTGATAACACATGTCTCATTATTTTTCAGGATCCCTCTGTGACTCAGGTGACCAGCTCCACCATAGAACCAGTTGACCAGTACCAGCCTTTTCCCCAGTCCAATGTAAGCCATCTGAAACTATGAGTTTTTTTTTTCCTTTTATGTGCTTGATTTTCAACCTCTTAGTTCCTCTGATTATAGTTGGTTGTTCCAGAAAGGGTTAAAACACAAATAAAAACAGAAGATAAAGATTGGCGAATAATTCAAACCTTTTACACACACCTTATATCTAATTGAAAGTAGTACAGAGACCACTTTGTATTTTCAGACCACAGATTTTTTTTTTATGTAGCCTCAGTTGATCATCAATGAGCTCAGACCCAGAGAACATAACAAAATCCAAATGTTGTTCATGTTATGGTGTTTTCTTTTTTTCTTAGTTTAGTTTCAACTTTCATATCTGGTTTCTTTAAGAAACTGTATTTACTGACAAAGGAACCCATTCAGTGATTTCCACCTGAGAAATGTCTGAACATTAGTGATGATTGACTGCAGATTATCCATTCTCTTAAATAGTTGAACTAGAAGACCATGCAGTCTTTAAGAGAGTCGTGATCCCCTCTTTATCATTTTTCTATTTCTGAAATACTCATTCTCTGGAAGCTCAGAGTTTTCCACACATTACTGACATGTTGCCAGCTGTATTAAGTAGCTGTGATATATTCCAACAAGGGCTTTTGTCCATTATGTCTTTTTTAAAACAATCCCTGTTATCTTCATATTCAAAATGCTAATCTGCTGTATAGAGAATGAATTTATGTTGTCTTGTCTCTGATTAAACTTAAAGGTATGTCTTGTGTTTTATAGACATTTTACATGATACCATTTATTGAATAAGATGAAAATGATTAATCGTGTTAATATTTAGTTTGTTCTGGTTGTTTTCTTTTGAGATTTTTCCACTGCTCCTTTTCTCAGAGGTCAACTTTTTAATGGCTTATTATTAGTTTGCATGTCATTGTTTCAGTGTTTTTTTTTTTTTTGCCTTCCGGCTTCGTTTTCTTCCAGGTTCTTATTTGTTCTTTCTCACATCCTGCTCATTGTATCTTTTCCTCTCTTTGTTCTCATTGTTGTCTTTTTAGTCTTCACCTCATTCTCCTTCATTGTTGCATTTCAGATAATTTTTTGTTTTTGTCATTTTTATTGGTTATCAGGATGGTCTAGCTGCTCAGACCACCCCAGCCTCCACCTCTCCCTACCAGCCTGCTGTGTTGCAGCCGTCAACCGAGCCCAGTCCACAGGTGAGAACATATACTCTCTTCACCAATAACTGAAAAATACTTCCGCAGGGTTTTTGGTGCAGACAGAGGCAACCTGCCTCCAGCTGCCATGTTCCTATTCATGTGTCATCTATGCATATTTTATTAACATTCTGTAATTGTTCCACACAGTCGATGCAGCTTTGGTTTTTCACTACATAAGCATAGAAGACAATGGACTTCCAGTTACATGCAATTAACAAAGAGAGCTTATTATAGACTTCTGTGCTTTACATGTCTAATAACTAGATGTGGCTATTCTTTATTAATCCTCTGTGAGAAACGTTAGATACCAGCACCATCTCCTCAGAAAGTTTGTTGACTCAGAATGTCGTTGGCTACACAAATGTCTTTCACTTTAACATATTATAATGAGGTTCCTTCTTTTTCTCATAAATATTCATGAGTAGCATTACTAATTACGTTTGTCCTCCCTTTTTCTGCCAATTCAGACATCTGATATGCTTATCGTGGACAAATCAACTACTAAGCCTCTATTAGGTGCTTTATTGAATCTTTTCTTTATAAACACTTTTTCTGTTTCTGTAACAGCTGACAGCCTCAGCACCACTACTGAAACTGTAATTTAGGCTCATGAGTGAAGTCAAACAATTTTCTGTTTTTGCAGCGTTCATAAGGCCCTCAATCTGCTCCGTTTTAGAGTAATGAGGAGTTCCTCACATTTAGTCACCAAGATGAGTTTCTGTACATCTACTGCGTTTCTAAGTGTTTTTGACAATCTTGTGTATTTTGTTCTTTCTTTTCCGAGGCGTCTGCTGCAGCAGCTCAGGCGAACTTGCTGAGGCAGCAGGAGGAGCTGGAGAGAAAAGCTGCCGAGCTGGACCGCAGGGAGCAGGAGCTACAGAGCAGAGGCTCGACAGGTCATTAAAGACACCCCCTCCCTGCAGTAGTATCGCAGGCTGCACAACTTACTGAGACAGGGAAACATTGTGCAGTGTGTGCAATATGCAATATGCATCAAAGAGGAGGTTGTAACATGCTACAGCCTTGCATTCAGGTTGTGAAAACTGCTCTTGTATCCACATTAGCAGCTCTGAAAGGCGTCATGTGCTTGACCTAAAATCTCATCAAGTATTCAATTACCTAACATGGAATTACAAAACATCCTGGTAGTGCAGATATCACCTTTTTCATATTTGGGTTATTTGCTGTTTGCTGAGTTAATGCGGACCTGACACAAACATTTTAATGATGCAGCATTTCATTTATATATTTTTTTTATTTGTCTATTTAGAGCCTATACGTGCTTGTGTTGGTGTATTCAACACTGTAATGTCCTAGTAAAGAGTCAAAGTGGTACCATTATCTAACTTGCTGGAATTCAACTCCTACACACTTGGAATAAATGTGTCACCTGAATGTATTGTAGCACTCTCTGGGCCCATGTTTTAGTATCAGTACTTCAGCAGTTTTAATCCATCATGATTTTGCAGACTTAGCTTCCCTCCGTCTGCAGTGTTGGATGAATTGCATAGGAGACAAGCGGAGCTGATGTTGCCTCTTGTCTCGACAGGTAAAGAGAATAACTGGCCTCCACTTCCAAAGAGCTTCCCCATCAAACCGTGTTTTTATCAGGACTTCTCAGAGGAAATACCTGCAGAATACCAACGAGTCTGTAAAATGATGTACTATCTCTGGATGTGTAAGTGTATCACAGTTTCAGGGAAGCCTCAACCTGGCAGCATAGTGATCTCATCAACTGTAAAGAATTATTGATGTATTTTATTGAAATTTGTAGAATTATCACATTTTGCTACTCACTTTAAGATAATGTTGATATTATTGGAATTATAAATTCTTTCTTCTCTTCACCATTTCCTTCAGTCAGCTGTGTGACTTTGTTTCTCAACCTGTTGGCACGCCTGGCTTACTTCACCACTGACACAGCCAATGGTGCGGATTTTGGCCTCTCCATTCTCTGGCTCATCCTTTTCACTCCCTGCTCCTTCCTCTGTTGGTACCGGCCTGTATACAAAGCCTTCAAGTGAGTCTCCCTTCATAAAAATGCTGCACTGTGAATGTGGCCTTTGTAGCTTCTCAGAGCCAGTTAAACTTTTACTCCACCTTATGAATACATCTGTATACACACACAGGCCACTTAATTAGGTCCACATGCACTGTCCTGCAGGTTTTAGTATCTTTTACTACCAGAACTGCCTTAATTTTCGTTGGAATAGATATAACAAGGTGTTGGAAACATTCTTCAGAGATTTTGCTCCATATTGACATGAAAGCATCACACAGTTGCTGCACATCCATGATGAGAATCTCCTGTTCCACCACATCCCAAAGCTGCTCTGTTGGATGAAGATCTGGTGACTGGAGGCCGTTGGGAGTACAGTTAATTTATTATTATTATTGTCATGTTTAATAAACCAGTAGGACATGATCTAAGCTTTGTGACATGGTGCATTATCCTACTGGAAGTAGGCATCAAAAGACGGTACACTGTGGTAATAAAGGGATGGATGTGGTCAGCAACAATACTCAGGTAGGCTGTGGTGTTTAGAAAGCATGTTCAGTTGGTATTAAGGGACCCACAGTGTCATGTTGTTTCTTCCAAATTCTGACCCTACCATCTGAATGGAGACTTATCAGACCAGACAACATTTTTCCATCTTCTGTTGTCCAATTTTGTTGCATCTTGTGTGAATTGCGGCCTCAGTTTCCTGTTCTCACCTGACATGAATGGCATCCAGGTTGGTCTTCTGTTGCTGTAGCCCATCTACTAGATCTATGTAGATGTAAAGCTGGACATATTTTGTGTACAGAGATGGTATTCTGCATACCTTGGTTGAAATGAGTGATTAGTTGAGTTACCATTGCCTTTTTATCATGTTGAACCAGTCTGCCCATTCTCCTCTGACCTCTAACATCAACAAGGGATTCTGGTCCAGACAACTGCTACTCACTGCATATTGTTGATAACTCATAAAATCTTTATGTGCTAGAAGCTGGAAAAGTCAAGTTTTTTCACCACACAAAACTGTTAAAATGAATTTTCAGTGAGCAAAATGGTTAAAGCTAATTGACCAGTAAAATCTTTACAGCAATCATACGCATGCGAGATATGTCAGTTATGTAACACTTAATACTAAAACTGAGTGAATGGAAGCATTTAGCAAGATACAAGCTTCAGTTGTTATTTAAAAGTAAAGCCTTTAGTTTCATATTGCAGAGTTTTAAGGCATTATTTGTTTTTTTTCTCTCTCTGTTTGTTTAGGACTGACAGCTCCTTCAGCTTTTTCTTCTTCTTCTTTGTGTTTTTCTGCCAAGCTGTGATTTTCATCATCCAGGCTGTGGGCATACCCAAGTGGGGCAACAGGTGAGTTATCCTTCTTGCAGCATTTTAGAGAATCACTCCAGTAGCTTGAATGTTGGCTCCAGCAATAAATATGAGGGTAATGTTTGTCTTTTTTTTTTCTTCAAATTGCCTTGCAGCTTTACACAGATCCCAAATAACACTGTGACAGATTACATGTTTTTCTGTTTTATTAATGCATTCAAGATATTTCCAGTCTCTGCTGACTGACTGAAAGATACATTATTTTTGCTTGTGGATTGTTGCCTTTTAATTCCTGAAATTTCACATCTTACTGTCCACTCTAGTTTCTTCTTCACTTCATTTTCTGTACTCTTTCTTCTCTTCTGACAGAATCTTTTCATCCTTCAGCCTCTCTTTCTGCTGGTAACCCTGTAAGTTTGTGCTGTTCAGTGTCTCTTCTTCCTCCCAACATTCATTCTTTTTAATTTTATTTCTTTTAAATCTGTGTTTTGGCTTAGAAAAAGCAAGTTAATTTGTGTCAAAATATCCCTTCAGAGTTTCTCTAAGTAAGAATATTGTACAGATAGAATAAATGGCACCCCAAGGCAGTTTGATTTAAAGTTATTTTAAGAAACATGATTTAAAATGATAAGTTATTTCACCATCTAAAAATGGCTTTGTAAAAATCCAGAGTATCTGCTTGAAAATGACTTGCTAAAAGAGATAAACGTAACTTCACAAAATAAATGGCGTGTAGGTGAGTGTCTGGCTGAGAAAACATCAAGCTCAGTTCTACTTTTAATAACATTAGTTCTGCTTATTTTTTTATCAAACTACAGTCCTGTAACCTTAGTCGCTTGTTAACTGACAATCATTGTATTGTTTATTTGTTTGTAATTCTGCCTTGTGTGTGGTTGACATTACATCTCATCTGAAATGTGTGCATACAGCTGAATGTGTACTTTAATGAACTGATGATTAAGTCGAGAGGGGCGCTTTTTTTCTTTTTCTTGTATATTTATTTGAAAATTGTCCCCTTTTCATGCTGCGTCTTTAACATTTTATTCTTCTCTCCCTGAATTTAACATTAGAACAATCATGTATACAGCATGTAAATCTTTCACACTGTTGAAGCTGATATTTTTGGTGAACTAATCCCAATCATGACATGAACTTAAACCACATGTTTGTTGATTCTAGTGGCTGGATCTCAGCCTTCACTGTCATCGGTACCAACAAGGCAGTAGGAGCCATCATGATCATAGTGGCCATCCTCTTCACTATGTGTGCTGTTATATCTGTCATCATGCTCAAGATGGTATGAATAAAGAGTTTTCATTTGGATTTGGATTTCAGTCTTGGACTGACTTTTTTTACTTTTTGGAGGGCAGATTTGACTTAACTAAAATTTAACTCCTGAGTCACAAGGCCTTAATCTGTATTCATTGTAGATATTTATTCTAAACAAGTTTTCTTTTTATACTTTATTGTGTTGAACTATATTAATATTAAAGTGTTGTGTCCTCCTCAGGTCCACAGCATGTACCGCCGCACTGGGGCCAGCTTCCAGAAAGCCCAGCAGGAATTCTCACAAGGAGTCTTCACCAGTAAAACTTTTCAAACAGCCGCCACTGGAGCGGCATCCTCTGCTGCTCAGGGAGCCATGCGGGGAAACAACTAGTGGTAGATCGAGCTAAGCTGAGCTCATTTAACAGGTCAAGGTCTGCATGTTATCAGGTCCAGATGATTAACTAAACTAAAGCTGAACAATCACAGAGAACATGTGGGCAGGCACTGAACTGGCGGTGATTCTTCCTGAGAGTTAATAGAGCTCTGGCACTCTGATTCAGTTTCTACTAATTGTAATCTGACCTTTTAATGTTTAGACCTTGAACCAGGTGAGGCGACGTTATTGGCCTCCCTCCTCTCACCTTCACCATCAGTGCACTTGTAATTTCCACGTTAGCTTTTACTTTTTACATCCAGAGTGGCTCCCGCAGGGTAACTTTGTCTGGCTCTGTGTGGGTGTAGAAAAGCGGTGGAGGGGAAAAAAGCACGTCGAGTGCAAACAGAGGTGTAAAACACAAATGAAGATGACTGATTATTATTTCAGCGTGCCTTCGCTTTGCCTATCTTGTCTCCACTTTCTGACGAGGCTTTCATAACTTTGTAATGTATGTGAATGTGTGATTCCATGGATTGATGTGGCTGCAGTATGCTTGTGTTTGTTCACACCAATATTGCATCCTCATCCTGTAATGTAAATAAGATGAAGTGTCTATTTGTCACTCAGTCACCTGCATCTTGTCTCAAAAACATTTCTTTGGCATTGAATCCTGTATGGAAAGTCTTTGGTTTTTGTGTGCCTTTGCTTTTAGCTCGATGAAGAAGTGTAGGAAATAAATCCTGTAGTTAATTCTGATCTGCCCGCTCTGAATGTTATTGTGAATATTCATTTAAATGTTGTCTTGGTTATTCAGTAAAGATACATTCTCGTCTCTTAAATGGTTTTGCACAAACACCCCATTCACAGTGGAAATGGGTGTGTATATCTTCAGTTAAATTCATGCTTGTAGAAAGCACATATATAGAGACTTGAATATAGTATACAGATAAATATGATTTTACTTTGGAACTAATTTTCCTGTTAAACAGATCTTAACAACTTCAACTAAATCATGCAGAACTTGCTTATTTGAAAACCAAAACACTTTGGCCTGAAATATAGATGATAATAAAAAAAGACAGAAAAATGAGCTGATTTAGAGAGATAGAACTCGAGTAGATTGTTTAAAGTTTGAGTGAGTCTAATCTGGCGCAAATTCATTTGGTTTTAAAGTTCAATGCAGGATAAGGTTTGAAGAGTTTTTCATTTTTACATTGATCATGGTAACGGAGTGAGTATTTGGGAATCAGAAAATGTCTCATTTGTGTTCCCCAGAATTCATGACATTCCATTCATTTCTGATGATCAGATTTGCCTGGTGTGCATTTGATCAGTCATTTCAATGCCAGTTAGCCATACCATTTACCTCCTACCACCAGATGCAGTGTCTGAACATCACTAGTATCCGACTAAGATGTAGGATTTTGACCAGCTCTGTCACAGGGATCACCAACTCCAGACCTCTTGGGCCAGTGTCCTGCAGGTTTTAGATGTTTCCCAGTTGCAACAAACCGGACTCAAGTCCAGGAGGTCTGGAGTTTGCAATCCTTGCTATGTCATGTGAATCTTAAGCCATCCTTGCAACTTTGTAAGGCTATTACAGAACGTTTAAGTTATTTTCATACTGTTGTACATTTTCAACATGATTTTGTACATTGCATGTGTGTGTGTTTATTTGATTATCTGTCTCAAAACTGTAACTGGGATGTAACAAATGTAACAGTTCCAAGTTTTTCAAAATATCCATTGCAAACTAATTTGTGATGCTTTTGCGCCAAATAGCAGTCTAGCAAGTTTTGACTTGATGTCAGTGAAGAGAAAGATTTTCTTTTTTCATTTTTTCATTTTTTTTACCCAATTTGATGCCTTTTTGTATTTCAGCAATGAATCTGCGTCTAATAAAATGCTTTGCTTTCTTTTAAAGCTTTTTACTTGTATTTATTTTTAGGTATAAATTTGATGTGATTTTTTTAAGGTCGTATTTTTCATTGCTATTCTGTTATCATACACATCTGTGTATTTTACATTTTAAACTATTTTGATAACCTCATCACTTTTTATATTATCATACTTGTACTATTATACTTATTATTATGATTACTTATTATATCACTTATCATATTATCATACTTAATTGGCTGAATTTAAAATATGCAAAAGGTAAAAGTGAAACATGTCATCACATTAAAGTAAAATCTTCTTTGTAAGTTGCTCATTTTTTTATTTGAGCAGATACTCCACTAGTTGGAGCTGTTTGGACAGAGGAGTTGTACACACGTAAATCTGCAAACAGCTCTGACAGCTAGACTTACCTCCTCCATAAATCTAAAGGGGAACACACAAGAATGAAAAAGAAAAGATGGTATAGATGTTTAGTCTTTGCAAAGATGATCTAATCTTTAAATCAAGTCTACATGATGGTTCTAAGCCACTTATGTTTTATGTGATTTTCTTAGTTGAGATAGATTTTCTGAATGTGTTGATGTGAACTCAATGACTTTTGTGACATCGTGCATTATACAGGTGAGTCCATTCAGTTTAGTTGAATTCAACTTTATATTATGCCAATTCAAAATGTCATCTTTATAGATGTGATCCAGTTAATCATTCACATTAATACAGTTTGTAATAACCATTTATAAAAGCCACTTCATAAAAAAAGATGACTGAACTAAGGAAAGTTGTCACTAAAAAAGTCATTAAATTGGCTTTAAATTTAAGCTATAATAATTTATAAATACTTGGATAATGTAAATAACATTAAACGGCCCTGAGTGTTCACACTTTTCTGTCTGACAGAGTAGAGGCAGAGTTCAGCAACCGCTTTGTCTTGTCAGAGTCAGGCCATCTGTGGAGAATCTACTCGGAAACACAAAGTGCTGCTTCAGCCGCCCGACTGTCTGGGTTTGTTTCTGAAAGCTCTGTCTGCTGCCCAGAATAAATGCAGACAGCACGGCTACCTGAGCAGGGGGAATCTTAAGTTCCTCAGTAAGCGATGGAGTTTCCATTTTATTATTTTATTATGTACTCAGCACAGGGTACACACTACTAAAGGAAAATGAATGAATGAAAAATAAACTAAGTAGTAAGCAGTGAGATGGTGCAAACAATTACAAAGAGATCACTCCCACTGAGTCAGAAATGCTCCGTTTTTCTGCTTGCTTTGATGCTGGACAGAACAAGAGGGAAAAAAAGATTTTAAAAAAGAAATGCTCAGTTACACATCCAGCACACTGACAGGAGCAATATTGTAGTGACAGAACAATAAGAAACCTCAACTCCTACATTATATCTTTAGCCTTTTTTTTCTCAGGCCATTTAATAACCAGTTAATAATAATAATGCATTGTATTCATAAAGCACTTTACATTAATACAACAAATCTCAAAGTGCTACAAGGAAAAGTAAAAACAGGTAAAAGCCCATACAATATGATGAATATGAACAGATTAAAATAAAACTCACAATATAGCCTAGAAGAACAAATTAAAATACATTTAGATTCCAATATAGACATATACAGTACACTACAGATGTGCTTTTGTGAATAAAAAGTTTTTAAGAGTTTCTGAAAAGATTGGACAGACGGTGGAGCTCTCAGGTAAGCAGGTAGACGTGGAACCAGTTACTAGCTAGACCTGATTAATGCTTTGCATAACACTGACTTAAAGGTACCGTATGTAAGAATCTGGCCGAAAGTGGTACAGCAATCATGTGAAACCGTGGCCTATGAAAGAAATTGCTAAAACTGGCCAAAATAGGTCAATAAAAATATACACAGA